>CM076569.1:633727601-633932969 GCA_034641835.2 Pinus albicaulis
CCAGATGAGAAGAAAAGGGGAAGCATGGTAAATTTGACCCTCTCTGGTATGGTCCATACAAGATCTCTGAGGCAAGGTCAAATAACACATTCATTTTGGAGGATCTAGATGGAGAGATAGTACAGTTGCTTGTGAACAGGAATTATCTGAAGCATTATTTCCAACGTTAAAAGTCAGCATTCCACCATTGTAAATACCATATTTCTCATTGTTCATATGTCACCAAAAAATATTTGACTCCATGCCCAATGGATAAAGAACTAATATGTTGTTCTTAGCGCTTTCGTGGAAAAAAACACTATCCCCAGGTGGAGCTAGATGTTGTGGCTCATTTTAATTTACCTTTGAAATATTTTTCAAAACACAAAAAAGGCATATATGATAGAAAATGTAAAAAAATTTGTGTCATAAAAGAATTTTTATTTATTTATTGGTACATTAACATTACGTGATGAGATGTGAAAGTGGGTCGAGTTGGGCTCATTCACGTATAGAGTAGTTCAAGAGCTAGACCGATGGGTATGTTCAAAACATTACACGCTGAACAGGGTCGAGTCAAGCTCATTCGCAAGCTCAGGAGGGACCAGTGCGACAAAACAATGGATAAGCTCAGGAGGGTTACATTATGGAGAAAACAAACTAATTTCCAAAAGGTGGAGAAAGGGCACATTTCCCTTAAACACTTAAGAGTTTTAGAGGAAGCACAAAGGGAAAAATGGATGGTCGGGATCAAAGTGCAGAACTGGAGCAGAGAGATAGATGGCGAAGATTAAACCAAAAATTGCAAGTTTCAAAGGATAGGCATGGGAGGTAAGTGATAAGGTCACCGAAGTGCGATATGCGATGCCACGTGGGACCCAATCGCATAGCGCACATCGCAAGTTTTAAAAGATAAACGCTAAGGAAAAGTTAAAGACAGTAAAATGTGAAGTGTGATGTTCGCATTGACGTGAAGTGGCTCCAAGATGAAATCTAAAGGATTTCAAGTCTGAGCTTATGCGGTTATGTGCCATTTTATGAAGAAATAGGTAGAACGCGACAGAAAAAACTTAGGTAAGTGACTCGACGCATATTAAAGGAGAAGAGGTAGAGTCGAGTAGCAGGTGATATGATTGGCAGTGTTTGAAGCATAGGGGCATAGGTAGAGCCAGTCAGAAGAGCGTATAACGACCCTTTTGGGAGCATGAAAACTGTGTTAAGTCGGGCACTGAGGCGTCGTTATAGAGCTATGCAGCCACTACATCATAACCAGAAAGGACACCTCGACACTTCGGGAGGACACATCAACAACATCAGATTCAACAAAATGAACAATGTTTCCAGTAGATAAAAATGCTTTCGGATTAATCACATCATTAGGATTAGGTCGACGTTTCGAACCAGCTAATGTGGGTCATCCTCAGGACAAGGTGGATAGACTAATCCACCTTGTGTAAGGTGGATTCTCTTGCCATTAAATCAGATTCTTCTCTTAATTATCTCTCTAGGAAGCTTATTCAAAGTAATCCCCTTACCCCTCAGATCTATGGTCTCCGTAAGATTAATCAGCTGGGGTCCCCCTTAAGACCTATTGTTAACACAATAGGTGGTCCCTCATACCATCTGGCTAAATTCTTAGCCCAGAAGCTTAAGTCCCTTTTAGGTCAAACTAATTCCTTTTTGAGGGACTCAACTTCCTTTGTTAAGGAGTGGAAAAACATCAAGTTGTGACCTGGTGAGCTTTTGGTTAGCTTTGATGTTGTCTCCCTTTTCACCAAGATCCCCATCCAAGAATATGTGGATGTCATTAAACAGATCTCTGATGAGGACACCTCTAAGTTGGTTAGCCTTTGCCTCACCTTGACTTTTTTCAGTTTTCAAGGTGAGTTTTATGAGCAAACCTGTGGTGTTGCGATGGGCTCCCCTCTTTCCCCTGTAGTTGCTAACCTGTTTATGGAGGATTTTGAATCTAAGGCCCTGGCCTCTGCTAAATTTCGCCCTAGGAAGTGGAATAGGTTCATGGATGATACTTGTGTCATCTAGCCCCATGGTCGAGAGAAATTGGATCTTTTCCTTGGGCACCTGAACTCGCTATCTGATTCCATCAAGTTCACGATGGAAGTGGAGATAGATGGTTGCCTCCCTTTCCTTGATATCCTACTCTCAAGGAATGAGGATGGTTCCATATCTCACAGGGTTTTTCGCAAGAAGACTCACACGGAACAGTATCTTCATGCTGGTTCCCATCATTTCCCTGCTCAGAAATTTGATGTGTTGTGTACTCTTACAACTCGTGCTCTTAGAATTTCTGATGACAACTCTTTGGAATCAGAGAAATCTCATCTTCTTGACGTCTTTGAAAATAATGGTTATAGTAGATCTCAAGGTCTTAAAGCCTTTCAAAAGGCATATAAAGTTTTGAGTGGAAAATCTACTCGGGTGGATCCTATTGCCAAAGTCCACCTCCCATTTATCCAAGGGACAATGGACAAGATTTCCCATGTCCTTAGGAGAAATAATATCGCTTCTTCTTTCAAACATCTCTACACTATTATAAATTCTCTTGGGTCCGTTAGAGACCCTATCGACCCTAAGGACATCAAAAGGGTTTACATGATTCCTTGTTCTTGTGGAACTCCCTATATAGGAGAAACAGGTCGATCCATTAGGCAAAGAATCTGAGAGCATGTTGCGGATCTCAAGCATAATAGGTCTCGTACCTCTGCTCTTGCTGAACATGTGGAAAAATCTCGCCACCATGTTTGTATTGAATATTCTAAAGTTGTTGCAAGGGTAGATCACTTCCACCATAGGAAATTAAGGGAGGTGATCGAAATTGAGCGACATGCTAAGAAGCTCAACCGTGATTATGGTTGGAGGTTAAGTAAGAGTTGGATCTCGACCCTTTCCAGGTAGTTTCTGTTAATTTTATTTTATTTTTATTTATTTATTTTTAAATTTTTTTTTTCTTAATGTAGTTATTTATTTATTTAGTTTAATTAATTATTTTATTTATTTATAAAAGTTTTTATTTTACATAATAATTTATAAACCCCCCCTTTTTAATAAAATCTTTAATTCTTTTCACTTTATTTATTTATGTACTTAAAATAAAAATAAAAATTAAAAGAAAAAGAAATGAAAAGATAGATATTAGGCCTCTTAGTTCCTTCTTAGTTAACTCTTTTTTTTTTATATATATTATTTAATTAAGTTATTGATATTTATTTATTTATTATTATTTTTTTTAATCTCAATAATTAATTATTTAATTAACTTTATCTTATTTTATTTTTTAATTTATAATCCTCCCCCATCTCTATTACCTTTCATATATTTTTATTATAAAACCTCTTTAACAAAACATATTTTTAATTATAAACCCCCTTTTTAACAATTTTTTTTTTTAAATATTTTATTTAATTAATTAATTCTATTAATTTATTCTCAACTAAATCACTAACTAACAAAAAATTTCCAACGGCTAGTTCTTAACTATTTTCGACTATTTCTGGGTAATGATGCATCTCCTCTATTTATTCTTTGAGTTCGATTAGTCTATGCACCTTGTCCCGATGATGAACTACATTAGCTGGTTCGAAACGTCAATGTAATCCTAATGATGTGATTAATCTGAAAGAATTTTTATCTACGTTATGGATCACAAAAGTCTTAGATCTAAAAATATTTCCAGTTTTAATTTGTTTTCTCAAGTATGATTGCAGAAGTAATCTTAACAGTTTAGGTAGTTGAATAGTTTCAAGAATTTCAGGAGTTACAAACCACTATGATGTATTTAAGTAGATAGAAATAAATAAAAGAGGTTTCAAGTTTTTGGACCTCTAAAGGATTGTTAATTTGGTACTGAATTTTTTGAGAAATAAATTAAAGTAGATCAAGTTTCCTGTAACTATTGATGTTGATATGTATTTCCAGTTTTGGTCTATGTTTATTCCTATTTGAATGAAGTGAAGTAACGTAGCAACTTGTCTCTTAGTTATATCTGTGATTAAGAGTTAAAAAACCTTAATTTTCGCTCCTTCACCTCATCTCTTCTTTCTTCACAAAATCCTGATGAAACTTTAAAGTAATAGATTCTGTGTTTGCAGCATACTATTTCGATTTTCCTCTCTCTCAATGAATTTCCTCTACAACTTAAAAGTGATAGATTCTGTTTCTCAGCATATCACTTCAAGTTTCCTTTACAGTTCTTCTTTTCATTTCATTCGGATATCAACAATTTATGGAATTGTGAAGGCTTTCATTGTATCAGATGATTGAGTGTATTAAATAATTAGATTCCAAAGTTGTTAAGTAGATTCCATTTGATATTATAATTGTGACATACATTTACAAAATGTATTAAGCACTGATTCCTTACCAGAGCCAAGGGATTGTTTCTTGAGATACAACAGGAAGTGTCTTTGGTTTCCTTCTGGCAAACCTCTATACCATCCTTTGAGTGAAGTCTGCATACATATTCATTCTTGCATGCCCCATATGGTTGAACCACCAATCATTTGCTTCACCCTCAAGGTGCAGCGCTGTAATCTCAATGGCCTCCTTTTTCATTACTTGGTGTAGCTGGAATAAATCATCTAACTTCTTCATCCAAGATTTTTCTGTGCTTGTGGATGACCCATAGAATGTACGTAGGAAGAATCTATTATGTATGTGCCCTCTTCTTCTATTACTACTGTGGGGTCTCCGGTTCACTTTAATCTGGAAAAACTGGTGGAAATTCAGATTCTCTTTGAATGCTCTAGATTGAGATCTGTACTCTGCAAGATAATCATTCAGAGTCTCATGCTCTAAATTTCCTCCATCTTGATGCCATTCATTTCCTTTTGCAAGGAAAGTGGGCATAGTAGGGTGTTGTGGAGCTTTCTGCACTACTGGTTGTTTATGTTACTGATAGGAAGTGCTCAGACCTTCCTCATTCTGAAACCCTCTTGAGGTTTCTCATTGCCTTTCCCTTCTCATTTCTTTAATCTCTATGGCGAGATCCTGCATAGATCTGAAGAGAAGTGTGGCAAAAATCAATACCTCCACCATTGTAGACTTCTTCTTTTTCTGCATCTTCTTTTGATGTCATGAAATGTAGTGCCCACAAGCTGAGCCAAAGATCATGCTCTGATACCACTTTAATATCCCAAAATAGGAAAAGACAGTAATACAAAAAAAAAAAATTAGAAAATACATCAATATGGAAATAAAATGTAAACACCATAAAAATAAATAGAACAACTGAGTCATTTTATTAATCAGGAGGTGGAATACAAGTACAATAGTGCTAAAAAATAGCAACAATCGAGCCGACAGAGATGGCTAGAATGACCATCAAGTCTTCTCACTGAGAACACTATGTAACTGTTGCTCTGTTGCAAAGCCTACTACGCTGCCCCTGATGGAAATGTTGGAAATGTAACTGTTAGCTGAAAAGGGGTGCATATATTAGGTTTTTATGAAGCTTAGAAAATGCAGGGATTTGGAACCTGGATTCTATGATGAAAACCCAAAATAACCCAGAAAGGATTTCTGGATTGGCTCACCTCGGAAAATCGCCATCCTAGGGCTTGCAATACATAACTGCTGCGTATGCAGATACATGGCATGAACTGAAAGATAAAATAGTTGTGGTAACACTCAATCAACTCAATCCTTGGAGGGATGGCCCCTTCTCCCGATTTCCAAGCTGGAAGCTTGAGATCTAGCTCCTCCTCTCAAGTTGCAGCTATTGAACGGCACAGCTGCTAGAAGTGACTCTGCTATCAAGAGGGATGAAGTTGTCGCCTACTGTTAGATGATGCAATACTTCTCACAGCTGATGGAAATTATCTCACAAAAGTGAGGGGATGATCCCTCACATGATTCCAAGCTGAGATACGTGGAACTTCCTTACTCCTTTGAAACTACACTACTGGAATGCATAATTCCTATAGGAACTGCCACTATATAGAGGAGTAGAATGATGGGCTGATGCTAGATTTAGCAATGTTTCTCTAAGAATATTTTAATGGATGCATAAGGTGAAGGGTTGATCCCTCCATAGGTTTCCCAATTGAAATACTGAGAACTACCTTCCTCCTCTCAAACCCTAAGGTAAGAATTCGTAATTCCTGAAGCTTTAAGTGTTGAAGAGAGGGGATGAATGTGGCACGAATGTCAGATGATGAATGGATGCTAAAAGAAAATTTTATAGAGTAGGTACTTGAAGTCCCCCATGTATAAGGGTGGGATGTCTGCTCGAAGACACCCGTGTGCTAAAAAACACAACAGACTTAGCTAGATAGCTAAAGTGTGCAAAGAAATGTCATAAGCGATAATACAATATCAAAATCCAGAATACCTTTTATGGCTGCCATCAGCTTCCTTTTATGGTTGTGAGCCTTCTCTAGCCTTGGCCCACCTCATTATTGTGCTACACATGTGACCACTAGCCTCCATAAAGACTGTGCTATCCTCCTTGATCTCCATCATCTTTGCATTTACTCTCCACTCCCTCCATCATGTGTGCATTTAATGCACCACTTCCTCCATCACTTCATCATAATTTATCCATGATATTAAATTTATTCCTCCACTATATCCATCATATTCCTCATTATTTATCTATGATCTCCACCCTTCCTTCATAAATAAGCTGCTCCACTACTCCATAATGTTAATCCACTACCTAACTAACCTGCATTCACACAACAAAAGTGGATCTTATTCATCTATTGGGTTTATGGGTCCCTCCAACCTTTTATTTACTTAACTAAATAAGAAAAGTAAGAACTCTAATATTCCAATTAGCTGATGGAAAATTTGGAATATTACATATTTTCTCTGAATTATGGTGGGGTTTCAGGTTGCAATTTCATTTGTAAGTCAGTAATTTGATGCTCGAATTTAGCTTGGACCATTTGGACTTCTGTGCATGAGGCCTTCAATGCAGCAACCAGTCCTTTTAACTTCTTTTCTGTGGAAAATATGGCAAGAACTGCTAGTACTTCGGTGCAAACTTGGTTGATTTTCTGTTTGAGCGCTATGCACTGAGCCTAAATTGTGTGACATGCTTCCTCTGTAATTTGTTGTCTCTGATGCGCTTCGACAACTTGCTGCTACGATTCTACTGCAGTGATGTGGGCATGGGCTTTGTGAAACTAGATCTCATCCACAATCATACTATGTAGAAAATGTAATTTTCCTGAAAGAAAAACAAACAAGTTAACATTTATATCTCTGCATCCTCTTAATGTCACAGGCCGGCTGATTGATTCTACATAGATGGAAGGCTCAAGAATTTGAATCAAATGACAATCCCCAGTGGCAGGTAGGACTGTATTGAGTGGTTCGGTGCTGGTTACATGCATGCTCACTTGCATCTGGCTCGCTTGTGTAAGGCTCGCCTGAATCAGGTTTGCTTGAACTTTCAACTCCTAGATGCCAACCTGCACCCCTTCGAGCGTATTCCTGTATTGTGTTTCAATTTCTGTTCATCTACTCTCCATGACTGTTGTGACTATGCTTTCTATTTCATTGAAGTCATCTTCGGTCAATGTTAGCTCTTCTTTTCTAGTGGCCTTAGAGCCCTTTTGTTTCTTCTTTGATCCTCCTGCGGCATGATAACCACGCTTTGTGCCTTTGGAAGTCTGCGCTTGCACCTAATCCTCTATTTATTTTTGCGTGACACCATTCTTCTCAGGTGAAGTGTTGGTATTTAGATCAATTTTTTCGCTGGTTGTAGTCAGCCTGGATTCTTTGTGCGTTTTCTTCTAAGTTGGCTACATACCAATGCGCGGCTTGGTAGGCATCTTAGGAATAGATGTTGATGCAACTAGGTCCAACCACGCTGGTGCCCACTCTAAAATGAAGCATAAAAAATTATCTTGAGTGACAGGATAAGGAAATTCATACCACACCCCTTAGACTATGCCCTTCGCGCAAATGTGCATGTTATGGAAGGTCGCCTTAAAATAAAAAATCATCTTATACTAGTCATACAATGTCGGAGACAACCTTGATTTTGATTTTGATTTTATAGTTTGAAAGATCAAGGCGTCGAACAAAAATTAGAATATCTTATTCTTAGTGATGCGCACAAGGATGGAATAATTACACAATGTAGCGTACCATGCGGCTTCACACATCTGCGACTCAATCTCAAGAAACTGCATTTCCTCTGGGGTTTTCCAACCAATAAGGGTGATAAGTAGTAAGAGCCAAGCATAATAGAAATGCTTTCCCTCCTCTTGTGCTTCGTGGACGTTCTCTAAAAAATCTCTACATAAATATTGAGATTAGTTATAGATGACGCCTTTTTCACATTGTCCTGTGAGGGAAATTACTTGCGTAGGAACTTGCTTAGGTCTACATTTTCACATCATCTTGCAGGCCAAGATGATTGTCCCAAATTGAACAGCTGGGTGATTAATCTCACTTACTACAAATCCTCTACTATGGCGTGACACTTGGTACTTCATCTTAATATTCTTGGCCTCCCGATTTTCTTGTGCTTTTCCTCCAAAGTCCGCTATAGGATTTGCGCCTTGATCAGGGAGGTCGGTGATCTGATGGATCACTCGACATCTATAAGGATGCACTCGCCCAGCCATAGTGCTTCATCATGCATGAGCACAAGAAATTGGTGCACAAAGATGTCATTTATTGGGTTACATCCAAGATGTGGAACTTGTAACAAATTCAGAAGCCTACCTTGTGTAGGCCCAACACGCATCATTGTGGCTAAAGGCGCACAGGACCCCTCTCATATGGCACATGGTCTAGATAGCACTCAGGTGCAAGCTCAGGAATCTTCTCCACATCTACGATGTCCAAATCTTCCATTTTTAACTGTTGCACTTTGGCAAACATATCGCCTTCAATCGAGACATTTTCAGGAATTAAGGGCATATTGATACTAGACCATACTTTGTCCATATATTTTGGAACTCATAAATATATCGTGCGTGATACGACATAGGTCAGAAACCATGAGAATGGGGCCAGTTCAACCATATCTTATTCCTCCTCAATGATGGTCTCAGGGAGCTCTGCCATGGGTCTCTTTTGGCGCTTAGTTGTAGTGGAAAGAATATTTGGAGTCTTCTCCCTAGGGGATTTATGGGTCCCTAACGTCTAACCTTTATTAGACTTTGTGGGCACAGGTGTTTCAACAACTGGCGCAACAGGATCCATCAGTGTAGCAAGATCCTCTTCGAGGCACGTAGCTGTCATGCTCGGTGGAATTACATAACCCAAATCCCTACGATGTAATTCTTCCTCAAATCCTAGATCGAAACTAGACATAGACACTGAATAAGCTCTAGAAATCAGGGAGCTCAAGGTTGATAATTCACTTAGAAAGAAAAGGGAACTATTTCAACCCCATAGGTCATATTTACAGTTTTAGTGCATCCTCAATGGTCTCTTATGCATTAATGTGTCTCCATAAATGAAAAAATGGTCCCAAATCTGGAAAAATACCCTCATTAAATGCAACCTAGATGCTCCCTTAAATGGTAATAAAGCTGTATTTTCTAGATTTACTGTTCCAACGGCTAGATTTCAGCACCTTTGCAACCCAGTCAACCTCCTCATGTAGCTCCCACACACGCGTAGGACCTTCCTGCGCATCCTCCATCCCGACTATGAAGATCTGATACTATGGCCATATAGTCATTTTGTGCGCACAGGGTCATCAGTGTACGGATTCAATCAAATTCCATTGACATACTCGAGAAGATATTCTTCACTCAATGTGGCCAGGTGCACTACACCAATGCATCTTCAACTTCCCTGGGTGGCGCACAAACTTGCTGTCATACAACAAGAACAAATCCTCTTCCTTAAACACCATTTTACTGATGTTCCTATCATGTCATGCCTTTTCACGCAGCTTCTGATCTTGCTGGTGATAATTGGTAATAAAGCGATCTTCTTCAAGTGCAAACAATTGCGATAATTATTCCTCCATATCATATGCTTCTGCCATATTTGTGAATGCTACAATGCGTAGACTGGGAACAATGTATGCCATTGGTAACACAACTTATTTCCCATATACCATCTTGAATGGTGTCTTACTAGTCAAATTTTTACTGTGAAAATTTTAATACAATTATGTATTGCATGGATTGTCCTTATCTAGAAATTATATGCCACTTTTAAATACAGAATCCTTCTACTTAAATTCTTGCGGAAATTTAATCGCCAATTGCAAACACATGAAGATATATCAATCACACATAACATAGATGTTTTTACCGGAAAGCATAAAGCTAAAAATCCCACTATCATATATTATGTATATATCATGGATCATGAAACAATCTCATACAAAAATATAATCCAAGAGCTCTCCATACAATATACAATTGTCTCACACTATCATACAAAAATTGGCATATTCATGCACCAATTTACTGTCCCCAAATAACCTGCCTCCACCCTGCTGATCACAATCCCTGAATGAATTCAATCTTACATTGCCTTGACTGCACAATCTTCATTGGAATCTCCAATGCGTGTTTGGTTGCAAGTGTGCACCCACTATAGTCACAAATGATAGTCAAATTGTCCCTTTCACCTATCTCTCAACTGAGTCTCCACTGGATCTGACATGCATGTAGTTAACAGTAGTAAATCTTTAGTTACATGTGAGATCACTCCATGTGAATTAATTTAATATTTAATTCACTGATCTCTCACTAGTGTAATTTTAGTTACAACTAATTACAATTAGTTACAACTAGCACAACTGATTTTAACTCACTTAACTGAGTTAAACTACTTTACAACTCACATAACTACACATCTAACTCTGTTACAAATTTGTATCACTTAGTTACGATGAATTCCACTTGCATGTCCCGCCGACCAACCTTAGAACTCAAAATTTCTTCAGTTAACTGGTTTTCCACATCATTTAATTGAAATCATGTGATTCAAGAGAATAGATTATTATTTATCTTCTATTTATTGTTAAGAGAAAACAATAATAGGCATGCATTCTATTTTTAGACATGCGATCGACGAACCTTCTTCGCACATGCATTCCAAAAATAGACGCCCATCCATCTGTTAGAATTTTATCAACCATCTATAAATAGATTAAGCTGGCTAAATAGACTTTCATGTCAAGTTAACATTCTAAAAATAGACATACACCTAAAAATAGCCGCGGGCCCCACCTAGTGTAGGTGCTTAATTTTCACTAGGATCATCATCTTATTGAATCGCAACACTCCCTCTCAACAAGAAAGGGATTATCCTTCACCCTGATCTTGCCTCTATGGTATCCAAATTTTCTCTTGGTGAGTGCCTTCGTTATAATATCTGCATCCTGATCTTCCATAGGAATGTACTGAAGCAACATGATCTTCCACTGCACATAATAGCTGATATGATGATATCGAATATCTATATGCTTAGATCTATCATGAAACACAAGTTTAATTGAGAGTTTAATGTAACTTCGTTTATCGCAATGAATCACCGTAGGATCTAAATGAGAACCAAACAAACCGACTTGGATCTTTCTCATCTAGATAGCCTCACTTTCAACTTAACGTATTTCCATGTATTCCGCTTTCGCTAAACTGAGTGCCACGGATCTCTGTTTCCTGCTATACTAAGAAAAAGTTGTAGATCTGATACTGAAGACCCCTTTTGATGTGCTCTTTCTGTCCGTTGGGCTGCCCACCCAATCTACATCCATGAAGCCATGCAAATTCACCTCATCCATCTGTTTGTACCATAAGCCATACTCAGATGTGCCCCTGAGAGATCTCAGAACATAATTGCCCGCCTTCCAAAAGAGCTTGGTAGGCTTAACCATTGCTTGACTGAGCTAGTTCACTGCATAGCATATGTCCGATTTTGTATTAACTAAATACATGAGCGAACCCACCAACTATCGATAGGCAGTAGTATCCACTACCTCTCCAGATGTAGCATCCTATTTCTTCCAGTTTCTTGAAAGAGGCGTATCCATGGGTTTGCAACCCTCCATGTGAAATTTACCTAGTATCTCCCTTGCATAATTTCCTTGAGACAAAAAAATTTCACCATATCACTTCCATATTTCCAATCCAAGGAAATAGTGAAGGAGGCCCATATCATTCATCTCAAACTCCTTTGCAAGGTCCTCCTTGCATGAGTGTATCAACTGCTCATCACCAGTCAGTATTAAATCATCAACATAAAGAACAATGATTAAAATCTTACCCTCCACCACAATTTGGTATAGGTTTTCATCCGCCTCACTCTTGGTGAAACCAAGTCCAGTGAAATAACTGTCAATCAGAGTGTACCAAGCACGTGGTGCTTGGTTTAGCCCATACAACTCTATTTTGAGTCTACACACATGAAACTCGCTACTGAAGATCTCAAATCCTTCAGGCTGCTCAATGTACACTTCTTCCTCAATGATCCCATTAAGTAAAGCAGTCCTCACATCCATCTGATGAATGTGCCAACCCATCTACGCTGAGAGAGCAAGGATGTTCCTTATGGAATAATACCATGCGACAGGTGCAAAGGTTTCTTCATAATCAATCCCCTCGATCTGTGAGAAGCCCCAGGCTACAAATATTGCCTTGTATTTCTCAACACTCCTATCAATAGCTTTCTTTACCTTGTAGATCCATATTGAACCTACCACTGATTTATCAACTGGCCTTGGAACAATTTCCCAAGCACTATTTATGATAGTGGAGTCATACTCCTCCACTGTTGCATCTACCCATATGGGCTCCTGCACTGCTTTCTAAAAGGAAGATGGCTCAGTCACAATACATTTTCTCATGAGAGCCATGTATCCAGTGAATCATTCAAGAGACTGTCTCTGTTTGCGCTGTGAAGTAGGGACTCCTACATTCTGTGCCACATCAAGGTTCAACCTCTCAGCTTCTGTGGTATGCCTTCTGCCAGTTCTGATGTTTGGCTCTGCTTGGGTGGACTCCTCAACTCCATGAACCTCCTCCTATGGTTGATCCACATCTAGAGACTCACCTTTGGGAACCAAAAGTTCCTCCTCTGCATGTAAGTCTAGCTCCCTCTCAAGTGACAACTTCATGGATTTATCCTCATTGAATTTTATATCCCGTCGCACCACAGTCATTCAACTTTTTGGCAAATAAACATGACAATTATGGGGTGTTTCTGTGTACCCCACAAATATCCCAACTTCAGCAGTCGACTCCAGCTTCTTCCTGGCATTCTTGGTCACATGCACATAAATAGATGAGCCAAAAATCTTAAAGTGAGAAACATCCAGTTTCTTATAAGTAAAAGCTTCTTCAGGTGTACTCATGCTAAGTACTCTATGAGGACAATGGTTCTACACATAAAACACAATGTTGCATGCTTCTACCCACAAATGCATTGGTACGCCCTGATCATGAAACATAGCTCGTGCAGCACCCACGATTGTTATGTTCTTCCTCTCTACGACCCCATTTTGCTATGGGTTATGAGGCACTATGAGTTCTCTTCGAATTCCTTATTTTCTATAGAAGTATTTGAATTTGTTCGAGATATATTCACCACCATTATCGCTTCGTAGAGCCTTCACTTACTTCCTCGACTCTTTCTCCACCAATGCTTTAAACTCATAGGACTTTTAGAATGTTTGATCCTTCGTCTGCATGAAGAAGATCCAGTATCTATGAGAAAAGTCATCAACAAAAATAACATAATGCTTGTGTTTTGCTGTTGAAGCAACCGGGAATGACCCACAGACGTATGTGTGAACTCTCTCTAGGATCACTGAAGCACAGTTCTCCTTTTCATGAAAGGTTGTCTTCACAAACTTACACATAGTACATCCCTTGCAATGATCTAACTGCGCAAGTGTATGCTTGGGAAGTCCAGCAGAAATCTGCTGCAAAATTTTCAGGGCACCATGGTCGAGATTGCCTAATCACCTGTGCCATAATTCACCCTCTTCCCGGCTCACCACTTCTTCTTCCTTGCCCACCATTGCAGTGCAACCATCTACCTCTAGCTTGTAGATTGACCCGTTGTTTTATGTCGCATGAAAGCTTTTCCATCATTGAAAACAATGTCATAACCTCTGTACTCCAACATCGCGGTTGAGACCAAGTTTTTCTTCAGACCTGGAACATGTATAACATCTTTCAACAAAAATGGTTCACTTGATTCCCTCTCAAAGGTAATGGTACTAATTCCAGTCGCATTGTATTGTCCATTGCCTCCCATATCTATATGCATTTGGAGATCTTTATCCTTCAAGTCACTGAAAATCTCCTTATCTCCTGTCATGTGGAAGGAAGCACCACTATCAAGATACCACACCGATCCCATTACACTTAAAACCAAGCATGCGATCAAATAGAAATCAAGTTCAAATTTCGAGGCAAGGGCCTCACCAACTGCAGCTCCACCAACCTTCTTTTTCTTCTTTTCCCATGGGAAGTTAGTGGAGAGATGCCCATGTTTGTGATAGTGAAAAAACTTCACCTTGGACAAATCCAGCTTCTTGCCGTTAGACAGATTTGAATGGAATTGTAATATTCCCAATTAGCTGCTACTAGTTGGAATATTATATGTTGCTCTGTTTTGTAGGTTAGAAGAATAAATGGGGTAGAGAGACCCTTAAATCTCTTTAGTAGAAATAAAAAATTCCCAATGTGAAAGGGGTTTGTATAGGTAGGCAAAATAAAGCCACCCTTGATGTGAAAAGGGGGCAATGCATGAGGACTAGAACCTTGTTGACCAAGTCAAAAACACTGCTAAAAGAGAAGGAAAACCAGTGGGAAAAACGCATTTTTGATGGAGGAATCTTTGCAAGGAAGTAACCTCATGAATGTGTGGGGTCTAGGGTGAGGAGGCTCACCAAGAATAAAAAGGAAGGGAAGGCAGCCATGAGAGGCATTCAAAATATTTTCTATGTTTGAGTCTTATGACTTCTTGCATGGTTCAGCTATTTAGCTGGGTTTTCTACACTGTTTAGTGCAAGGGATTATCATGAGGGAATTCCACCCTCTTTATTGGTTCAACTTGTTGAAGGGATCTAAGAGGAGAATTATGGGCTACATTTCCACCATCAGACTTGGGGTCAAGCAGTCACCAACTCCTCCAGTGTAGTCTCTTGCAGAAACTGCATCATTTCTGAAGGTGATGCTATGGTAGGGTTAAATCCCTTGATTTTGTGCTAGTTTCTTGGAGAAGGGGGTTCTTTCTCTCCTGGAAGGCTATTAAGGAGGGTCTTCAACCATTTTTATGTGCTCTTATGTATTATTCAACCATATCATATATGGAGTTGCAGTGAACTATGTGATTTTATGCAAGGATATAATTTTGTACTTGTCCTCTTATGAAACCCTTGCCGGGTTGTGTCCATTTTGTGTAAAAGAGGCTAGACCTTCATTTTTGTTGGCTCTATGATTAATGTAATCTCCAGATCTGTTACGACTCATTTTTCTGCAGAAAGCCTCATATAATAACATTTTTACATGGTTCAAAATTTCTATTTGGTGAAGTCATGGGGTTTGGGTGTTTTTGAGATGTATTGGGCTGGGGAGATCTATTTAACATAGCTAGAGTGACTTCTTTCTATTCCCATTCTGCATTTAATGGTTATAAAGAATAATCTAAGGGATCCAAGTCCTAGTTTCCACTTCTGTAACGTAATTTTCTAAATACAATGTTTTTACTCTCCATAGTGAAAAAATTCCTAAGAAGGAATATTACAGTGGTATCAGAGCTCTAATCTTGGCTCAACTTGTGGGGAAAATATATCTATAGTATGGAGGAGAAATATATTTCAAATCTTCTTCTTCAAACCATGCAGAACATTGCAAGAGATCTTAAGGAGATGAGGCATAAGGAAGGCCCTAGAGGGTTTCACCATGAAGAAAGCACCATCACCTCACTTTGTGTGGAACAATCAGCCACACATCGTTCACGAAAACACTCTACTATGCCCTCATTCCTATCATAAGAAAGAGAGCAAGAAACCCTTGGTAATTATTTTGTGGAGTATGAGTCCCAATCTCGAAGCTTCAAAGAACACTTGAGCTTTCAGGAATTCTGTCGGATCAAGGAAGGGAGGAGAAATTTCTATCACCAAAAGAGGGGAGGATTTATGCAGGAATCAGACCTACAGTGCAGTATGGGGAGGTTCTTCTTGCCTACATATGATGGATCACCTAAGTGCACAGCCAAGGCTAGGATGGAGAAGCTGGATACTTATTTTCAGCTCAATAGAGTTTCTGAAATAGAGGCTATCAAAATAGTTGCGTTGAACTTGGAAGAGGAGGCTCATGAATAATGGTTCCATGGGCTAACTACACTTGGACATGCTCATATCACTTCTTACTCAATCTTCACCAAGAGACTAGTAGATAGATTTGATCCAAGGGATCCAGAGGCCCACTTTGTTGAGCTAACCAAGCTCAAACAAAAGGGAGATCTAGAAGATTATATTGCTGAATATTTGAAGCTTTCAGTGATGGTATCCAACCTTTCTATGAGAATAAGGGTATGTATGTTTATTTATGGGATGGATGAACCATTTAATGGGTTGGTAAGATTCACTAAACTAACTACACTCCTAGAGGTTGTGGAGAAGGCTAGAGATTTACAACATTATTTGGCCAAGGAAAAGGAATTACTGCAGCAGGAGAATTCCTCATGGCCAAAGAATACACCTCTTGACCATAATCAGAGGAAATTAAGGAAGGAAAAACGTTTCCTTACTTTTCAGAAGCCATGGGTGCCAAACCATGAATGTGTTGCAGGGAAAGCTCATTATATTGAGATAATTTATGATGAAGAAGAGAGATCCAGTACTATACTACCTACAGAAGATGCAGTAAAAAATTTTGATCTAAGGGGAGGAGCTATTGCAGCGTTAAGAAGAGTCCCCAAATATATGAATTTAGGAGTTATAGGTACTGTTATGGGGTAGGGAGTATCGGTACTAGTAGACAGTGTATATACTCATAACTTCATTGATTCACAACTAGTAAAGAAGAGGGGCATCCACATGGAAGACTTTGAAGGTTTTTCAGTCTTTGTTTCGGGAGCCAAAACTTTGCAGTGTGTCAAGTATGTTCCAGAATTGTCTATCACTATGGGAACCTACACTATGACAGACCACTTCTTTGTGGTCGATATTCCTGCCACCAATTTTATATTGGGTGTCCAATGGCTAATCACTCTTGGGAGAGTCACCACTGATTGGGAGTCTCTAGAGATGGAATGGATAGAGAAAGAGAATGGTAAGCATCAAAAAATCAAAGGCATGCACACCTACCCACCTCAAATTGTTTTAGCCCAGAAGATGGAGGCATACTTACGCAGAGGAGACATAGAATGGGTAGTATAATTGCATTTATATGAAGCTGGAGTCAAGGATTCATCAGTGCATCTAGATGTGCAATCTCTCTTAGACCGGTATTCTATAGTATTTGGGGATATTCCACCAGGGAGACCTCCTGATAGAGGATTTGAGCACACTATTGAGTTGGAGCAAGGGATTCAAGTTGTGATTACCACCCCTTATAGGCACCCCAAAGCTTATAGGGATGAAATTGAAAGGGCTATTCAAGAACTACTAGCTCTGGGACATATCCAGCCTAGCACTAGTCCTTTTGCATATTCAGTGGTCTTAGTAAAGAAGAAGGATGACACCTTGAGGATGTGCATCAAATATAGAACCATAGACAAAAATACCATGAAGAATAGATACCCAATTCCTAGGATCGATGAGATGATGGATCAGCTAAGAGGATCCAAATATTTCTCCAAGATTGACTTGAGATCCGGGTAACACCAAATTAGGTTGAGGGATCAAGAAATTCCCAAAATAGCATTCAGGTGTCACTATGGGCATTTTGAGTTCTTGGTAATTCCATTTGGTTTTACCAATGCCCCAACAACATTCCAATCTTGCATGAACCACATTTTCTATGGTCATCTAAGAATGTTTGTATTGGTATTCTTTGATGATATTCTTATTTACAGTCGTACATGGGAGGAACATTTGCAACATATTGAGACAATATTGCATATTCTCAAGGAGCAACAGTTCAATGCTAAACTCTCAAAATGTGAGTTTGGTCTCATAGAGATGCTTTACTTGTGCCACATCATTGGAGTGGATGGAGTAAGAGTGCATGAAGAAAAGGTCTGGGCAATCAAATATTGGCTTGAGCCAAGGAATTTTACAGAAATATGGGGGTTTGTAGGTATATGCACATATTACCGAAAGTTTGTCAAAGGGTTCTCTCAACTTGCAGCACCACTTATAGATTTGACAAAGAAGGGAACTTTCAGTTGGACACCTACAATGCAGAGGGCTTTTGATAAGCTCAAAGAGGTAATGAGTAGTTTTCCAGTATTAGTTTTACCAGATTTCTCTCAACCTTTTGTGCTAGAATGTGATGCATCAGGTGAAGGAATTGGAGTAGTCTTGATGCAAGGAGGGCATCCTATAGCCTTTGAGAGTAGGAAGTTGCTACCACATGAAATGCTATACCCCATTTATGATAAAGAAATGTTGGCTATTATGCACGCCTTAGCCAAATCTTAATACTTGGTGGGGAATAAATTTAGGGTGAAAATCGATCATAATACTTTAGATTATTTCTGATCATTGCTCAGAAAGACAACAAAAATGGGTAAGAAAATCTGAGTGCTTATGGACTTTATAGAGAAATACAGAGTAACATAGAAGTACGATGCTCTATCCAGGAAACCAACAGCGCTGTCCTTGAGGGGAATGGATGTAGATTGGAAGGCTCAATTTTTGGTTGAGTACTCCAAAGATAACTTTGCAAGTGAGATACTTGATGGGGTGATAGCTGATGAGAGGTATAGAGTGATGGATGAGATCATCTATTACTGAGACCGGGTATTTTTTGCTAAGAATTCTAAGCTCAAAGAGAAGATCTTGCAAGCATCCCATGATTCCCCACTTTCAGGGCATCAAGGATTCACAAAGACTTACCGGGCCATAAGGGAGAGATTCTCATGGAAGGGTCTTAAGGAGGATGTACTCTAACATAAAAAGGAGTGCATAGTTTGTCAGCAAAACAAGGAAGAACACACTCATCCTGCCAGATTATTACAGCCACTACCCATTCCAGATGGAAAATGGGAAAGCATCTCCATGGACTTCATCACCAGTCTACCTACGGTTCAGGGTAAGAGTTGTATATTTGTAGTTTTTGCCACACTTCTTTTCCATTTCTTCACATTATACTACTTCACAGGTAGCTGAGCTCCTCTTCAGATATGTGTTTAGAATCCATGGTCTCCCAAAGACCATAGTGAGTGATCAGGACAACCACTTCATGGGTGGCTTTTGGAAAGAACTCTTCCAGTTAGTGGGGAATGAATTGACACCAAGTACCAATTATCATCCACAAATTGATGGAAAAAATGAAAGAGTGAACAAGTGGTTGGAAGGCTACTTGAGAAACTATGTTTTGGGACAGCAGAGGGCATGGCTGCATTGGCTCCATTTGGGGGAGTATTGCTACAACACCACTTACCATATGTCCATTAGAATGACCCCATTTTGATCTCTCTATGGGTATGATGCACTCTCATTTATTGATGTCATGTTTGGACCAAGCAAGGCTCCCAGAGCAAAGGAAAATAATAAGGAGAGTCAAGACATACTTCGAGCCCTTAAAGACAACATTACTACTGCCCAAAATCAACAAAATTTATATGTAGACCGTGGTCGAATAGAGAGACAGTTTGAGGTAGATGATCTAGTCTATCTTCGCCTTTAGCCTTATAGACAATCTACACTCAAAGAGAAGGGGGCTGAAAAGCTCAAACCACGTTTCTATGGTCCATATAAAGTGATATATCATGTCGGGGAAGTTTCATATGAGTTGGAACTTCCCAAGGGGAGCAAGATCCACAATATCTTTCATGTCTCATGCCTCAAGACAGCCATTGAACATAATATAGTTGCCAACATGGACCTCCCACCTATTGATGATGAGGCCATCTAGTTTTGTAACCTGAGGCAATTTTGGATACATGGGAGAGGCAACTAAGGAGCAAGGTGATTAAAGAATATCTGATTCGATGGAGGAATATTCCTGATGAGGATGCCACTTGGGAAGTGTTGTCACTCTAGTAATTTCTTAAGTTGTGGGATTTGAGTTTTTAGTCTAAGAACACTACAGGTAACCACAAACCTACTTCAAATTCTAGAATCTAGCCTTCCTAGAATTCAGAGAGGGCTCTCTCTTTAAGATTTATCTTTTTTTTTTATTTATGTTTTTAGGCTAGTTATGATAGAACAATTGGTTTTGTTTTAAAAGGTTTTGGTGGGAAAAAATCACATAGAGGTAAAATAGAGAGAAATCTACTTGTCCATTGGGCTATGGAGTCTAAATCTAGCTAGCAGCACTAGAAGTCAAGGCCAAAAAGGTACAAATGTATTCAGGGCAAGATAGATAACCCTCAGAGATTTGGAAAAGTGTTTTTTGGTGAAATGGTATGATCAGGATAAAGGTCTATGAAGGATCCTTTGATCTAGAAAATGGAAGAAGGATGCATGGGTCAAACGGGAGTAGGAGCAATCAAGGATTCCTAACACCGAAAATCAATAGAAAACATTAAAATGGTAACTAGTTAAAAACAGGGAGCACTAGACTAGCCTATAGTAATATTACTAGTTATACATTCAGATAGAACAAACATATAATGAATTGCATGAAATTCAGAAAATAAAACAATGACAAGAAGGGGGTACTTCACTCATCATCTTATCATAGGGATCCTGAATTATGATGCCATTTTAGCTTTGTCTAGCCTTCTACTTCGAAATCAACACATTGTAGCCTCCAATGTTTCAGCAAAAAAGTCTATAGTAAAGTCTAGCAATTTTATTCCACCCTCAATAATTCAAATGTAGAATTATTTTACAAAATGTAGTCACAAATATCTTAGGAGACGTCTAGGAATGTCTTTAGGAAATAGAAAATATCTTTACAAAATAAGAGTGACAACTTCTTAACAAATCAGCAAGTTGTCCTCTTATCCAAAATAAATAGAACTACTTTATCTAATTAAGGAGCTTTTGAGTGATTAGCTATCCTACTTTGTTGGCTGCTAGAAAATATCTTCATTTGAGTTGCCTTAGCTGATACTCTTTCATCTGATACCCTTTAACATTGCTCTTTAACTTTGATACACTTTTGACTGATATTTCTACTGTTTTATTGCTGTAAAAAAATATTTCTTTTTGCAGTAAAAAATCAGCAGACTGTCCTTTTACTTCATTGTTTCTTCTTGACTGTTTTCAAGGTAATTTCTTCACTGTTTTACCTCTCATTTTTTCATTAAATCTGTAAATGTTTGCCACTATTCTTCACTGGGAATTCTGGCATTCTTTAGATTTCTAAAATTCTTATCTGCCTCAGTGTATTTAGAAAAACTGGGTTTGAACACAAAAATGTGTTTGATCTCATGTTGTAGAAAGAAAAAAATCTTCAAATTGTTGAAGGAGGACTTTTCCTGTGGGAGTGCCTTGTGGCAATGGTTCACTGACTTGCTCCTTGGAAAATTCCCTGATCTTCTTATCATAATCTTTTTGGCGCATTAGTTTTTCATTGAAGACATGAATGTCTGGCAAGCCCTTCTATCTTAAGTTTGTATATTTCACCATAAAATTTGTTGTGGAAATATTCATTGATTCACACTTCTCTTCCAGGTAGTTCATCAATTTTTTCTTTATTACTACCTTTTTAATCTGTAAAATGGTCTATGTTCTATCCAATACCTGTAATTCTTCCAATTCTTCTCAATTCTTGCTATTCAGGAAAGTGATGAGTTTTAAAGCCTGAGTTGGCTTATCAGTTAACTCATCCTTGGTCTTTTGAATCTCTGTCTGAGTTGCTAACAATAAGTCTCTCTGTTCATATATAATCAGAATTTAAGGCCATTGAGTGTGAATGGCTTCAATTATGTTTTTCCGTAGATGATTCTTTACAAATGAAATTTGCTTAGTGAATGTTGATTCTTTTTGTAAGCCCTTGATTTGTTCCCCAAGTCTAATTGCCTTCTGTTCATGGGTTTTAGCATTTATTTGGGCTAACTTATTTGTGGCTTCAAGATTGTCAATCATCTTCTTTAGGCTATTGATTTCCTTAGTTTTCAAGGACATTTCCTCCATAGCCTTAAAAATTTGACCTGCTCCAACTGTTTGTTGAACCTGTGTTGTAGAAGAATCTATGTTTGAAGTACTAGTTGAACTCACTGGCACTGCAGTTTCCAGTGGTTCCTTTGGTGCTAGATTTTCTCCTAATGTGGAAGCCACTACTATGGTAATCACTGGTATAACTGAAAGAATTATAGGAGTGTCAGTCTCTTTCATAGTTTCCTTCTCTTGGACAAGTTGGTCCATTTGGGATTCCATTTCCTTGATCTAAGCAGTTAGTTTGAGGATGAGCTTCATCATCTCTTCTTTTTCACTTTTCTCTTGAAGGATTTCTTTGGTCTGTGGATGCTCACTTTGAGGAAGCTTAAGTTGTTTCCTCAAAGCTACAATATCAACATTCTTTTTCTTAATCAAAAATTATGTTGCCTGAACATTTGAGGGATCACATCCCACCTATAAAATTAAATCCTCTAAGGCTTTAATCCTTAGGTCCTTGGCATACAAAGATCCTTTGTCTAGCTTCATTTGATCCTGCATGTTAAGAATAGTATTCTGAAACATGCTAGCACTCATTGCCTTTGTTACCATAGTTGAATACAACATTTCAGAGCTATGTCTATGAAATTCAATTTGGTCTAGCTCATGAACATTTTCAGTGTCTACTTCAAACTCCACCTTTTTATAATCTGCCACTGTCTTTGGTGCTGAAGTATTTGGTTGTAAAAATGACATAATCATTTTGATTTTAGAATAGTTGAAAGCTGTCAGTAGCCTATTTTGATTCCCTGGTTTTTTCTTGAGAAATTGAGAATATATATATGATTTAATTTCCTCATTCTTCTGCTTTATCTGCTTATATTTTTCCTTGATATCTAGGTCATTTTCCTCAGTTGTTTGTGAAGAAGAGGCCTCCATATTTTGTGGATTTTCAATCATTTGAGTATCATTTTTACCTATTGTTTACTCTTTTTCAATCTCTGCAAGAGTTTCATTGATTATCACTGTAGCTTCATCATTATTTACTTCTGGCTCATTTGTATCTTCAACATCAATTACCTTTTATTTCCCAATTGAATTTAATTCAAGCCTTTTATTATAAATCAGTTTGAATTTCATTTCTATAGTTGTTTCTGCTGTGTATGTTCCTTCTTCTCTGCCTCTTTTGGCTGAAGCCTCTGGCTGCTTTACAACTTCCAGGGCTTTTATTGTAACCATTTTTCCTGCTGTCTCCGTATTAATGAATGTATCTATCAGTGTGTTCTCCACCCAAACTTCTCAATCTCTGGCTTGGGCTCATGTATGAAGGGTGTAAGTTTACATTTTACCCTTAAATTTCTCAGGATCCCTTGAGGATCATAGTTCCATGGAAAACTTTCTTGAAATTTGAACTCTACTAGCCTCTTTGAGATTTATTTTTCTGGCTCTCTATTATTTATGATGAAAGGACCAACCTGATTATTCAACTTGAATTGAGTCTTTTTCCTTGCAGCTAAGAATTTGATAGAGTCATAATCGAGAATCTGTCTTAAATATTCCAATGCAAAAATTCTCACGTTCATGTATTTTGGTAACTTATAAGGTAATAAGTTGCATCCAAAAAATCTTATCTCTGTATGCTTTTCATAAAGAAACCAACCTCGCATTTTATTCCGTTCTGGTAGTTGCAAGATCATTTTCATTTCTTCATTGACCCTAGGCTGCTATGCTTTGTACAAAATGTTCATTGTTGGATGGAGGAAAAGGTTTGAAAAATATGTATAAGTGAATTCAATACTCTTTTTCCTTAACAAGGAAGTCCAGAAGACAATGGACAAAGGCTTACCTTCCAAGTCCATCTTTTGCAATGCAATTGGAAAATTATCAGCTTGGAAGAATAAAAACAAGTGAAACAAGTAGGAAGAGTATCTGAAAACCCCTTCAATGGGTAGTTTGGTAAGCTAATGATGAATACTATCTGCTATGAATCTGGCATAATAAAAAATGATTGTTGGAGGTTGGCCTGGAGATAAGGTGGATAGAAAACCAAGAATGGATTCATCAGTGAATCCATCTATAAAGTATCCCAGTATAAAAGATAAACTTGAAATAATGTGTCTAGACCCTTCAATAAATTTGGCAGTGGAATAAGGAGGGTTTAGCTTAGGAATTTCAACATGGGAAGGCAAAAAGTTTTGAAATATCATAAACTTCTTTGGGAAATCTAGGCCTAAGTACATCTGAGTCAAAGCTTCTATAGATAGTCAGACTGATTGAGGATCTAACTGTAATTGTAGCATTTTATTTATTGAATCTGGTGTAATAGTAAAAAGGATTTCTCTAACTGCATTAACAATGGCCCTTTGGTCTAGTTCATAATTCTTTTGACACAGTATAACAAGGTCTTGTCTAGGGTGGGTCAATGGAACTACATATTTGGGAAAATAAGTCTCCCAAATAGGCATTTCATCTTTGTCCAAGTACTTATCATAGCACCAATTATGTATTTCTAAAAGGTTGAATTCTACAACAGAATCAACAATCTTGTAGTCCATATCAGTCAGTGGAAGGGTTTCTTCAGAAGATATAGGTGGCTGGAGGGGATTTACTGATACAGTGGATTTAGCAGTGAGGGCTGAAATATATTTAACAGCTTTAGGTGTTACAGATTTAGGAGGTTTGGATCCTCGAGGCTTGGTTGGTTTAGAACCCCCAGGTTTAGTTGTGATCTACTTTTTGGTCATTTTGGACTAACTACTGCAAGCTTAAATTGTTTGCAGGATTTATTTTTCTTTGTCAGAGGATATAAATTAGGATAAGACATAAAACAAGGGTTTCCTGAATAGATTTGATTGCAAAAAGGGGTTTTTTAAGATATATAAAGGTTTCAAACCCTTTCTATATTTGAAATTTATCTTCAGAGGTCACAGATTGAGGAAATTGGCTAAATTTTTTTTTTTCAGACTCAGAACTTTCTGGGAAAAATTGGCCAGTGTTTGGCCTCTTTTTTGGGCTTTTTTACATAACTTGGCTTGGAAAAACCCTTAATTATAGGTATGGTTTAATGATTCTTGGTCTAAACTTGAAATTGCAGGTTTTGATTGTCGATAAATACCTTTAAACACAGGTATTTGGTTGCTTGAAGGGTTCTTAGGAAATCGCGGTTGAATTTGAAGTCTAGTCTGGATTACTGGATCAAGAAACCGCTCCTGGTCAATCTTTAAGGGTTGAATTCGTGAATTTTGGGTATAAGCTGACAATTTGGGGCAAAAAGTTATTACATAGTCTATCAGAGCTTTTACAGTTTTGAATGCGCAAATAAAAAATCAAAGTGTTATATCAAAGGTTTTAACCTTTGATATGAATCACCATCTAATGCATTAATTGCGGGTCTTATCAAATGGCGGGAGTGGTTTTTTGTTTAAAATGCGAAATTGGCAACAGTTTTTCACATTCAATTCTGGTGGTAAGTGGTTTCTATTGAAAAATACGTGATCCAATAGATATTCACCACATCACATGAGGCGGATTTGATGAAACAACCCATTTCGCGTCCCTTTGGGCTTTGGTCAGATGATTAGTTTGTGAGCACGATATCATTTTTGCACCACTGGATCTGACAAACGGGAGTGACTGGTCACGATTTGTTTAGAAGATGGGGCCAAAAAGATGGTGGGACCAGGGTTTGAATGTATAAGCGGGGTTTATCAAAGGTTTCATATATGTAAAATTGGGTTTTATACATGTGGTTAAAAGGGTTAAATAATGGTATGTTTATATATAAAAGAGTTTTATATACAAGGGTGGAGCACATGAGGTGGGGTTGTATATTTTATCTATGGTTTAGCCTCTGTAAAGCTTGGGGCTTTACATAGCGGGGATAGGATACAAGGGAAGGGTTAATTTCAAATGAAAATAAACCTTAATATTAATTGCTATAGCACTTTGGGTTAAAAGATGATGTGTGGAAAAGGTTGGTAAATGTTTGTTAAAGGCACGAGGGTTGAACCTTTAAAAAGGACTTAATCTGTTTTAGTACTTAGGATAAAAATGTGGTTGGGTGATATTTATGCGTTTTACAAATACATAAGATATGCGTGGAAAGCCACCTTTTGATTATTTATTTTATTATATAGTTTTTAGACTTTGTTTAAGGGTCTAATAACCATATGGGGTGGGGTATTTAATCAAAGTTAGTTTTATACCAAAGGGGGTATTATTTGGGTTTTTAATTTAGCATGTGGATATTAACTTTGGTCTAAAAAAATTATAATAGTGGGTTTTAGGGGGTTTAGATAAAGGGAATTATATAGATAGGATAAGGTATTTTTTTAGGGAATTAATAGAATAAGTTAAAAGTTAGTATGACAAGGGGAGATGGAATAAAAAAAAATACACTAAATGATCAAGTAGATTGAATAAATAAAAACATAGCTTATTATTTCATCATTTAACCAATTTGCTTAGGATAGAGTGTTTTTTTAGGGTTTTTGTATTTTTTTATGAATGAAGGAAGTTAATTAAATGGGATTTTAAGATTCATTAAGTAAGAAGGATTCTTTACTTATGAATATGACTTAAATGTATGAATGAGGGATAAATAATGGTAAAGTGGATTTTATCATAAGAATTCAACATTTTCCACTATCCAGTCATTGAGCCTAGGGTCTGGTCCCAACATAAGTCAGAGAAATGCTCTGAGCCTCTTTGATTGGAAGTATAGAATATTGAATACCTATAGGGGAAGGGAAATTAGTGTTTTTTGCCCGGTGATGAATATTACACACTTTTTCCCACTTCTTTCTACCTACCCAACATTACTCTAACATTTTTTCTTCCTTTTAGCAGGTGCATTTTATCTTGCTACCTTGAAACATTTATTCTTTTGAAAACATAAAATATCTAATTCTACCTTATTTCATCCGAGGGCTCAGATTAAACTGATGAGCTCCTAATTATTCTCTACCTATCTACTGATTTGTTAGGATTAAACTGTCTGACAAAACATTATTCACTATCTAAAACATGGAATATGAAAACATGACAAGTCAAGTTTAAATAGTTTAACTCATCATGGATTATGGCATTTATTGACACTCTTCCATAATCATTTGAAAAAAGTAAAAATTAGTGGCATTTGGACTTGCACACTTTCATGTTTTATTTTCATCTTTTTTCTTTTGGGGTCTATATATTTTTTAAGTCCTTTGATCTTTCTTTTAGGATTTTTTACCCTCTTTTTTATTTTTGATTTTTTATTTATTTTTTCAAAATATGGGAAAACAACTTGCAGAAAGCAAGGTATGTACATATTTTACAAGACTATCAAAAGTCAATTCAAAATTATGAATCCTATATTTATAGTACCTAACAACGACTTCACATGGGGATGGCATTTCCTGGTGAAATGTCAAGAACTCTAAGACTAGTAGCCTTTAATTTTGACCATGATGATCCAGTAATTGTCTTTTGTTTTCTGAAAAAAACTCATATTTATGATATTTTTCTCTAAAAAGCTTAGGGCCTTCTCTCCAGGCTTCAACTTTTGAAAGAAAATGTCCAATCCAATCTAAAACTTGAATGAATATTTACAATGATGTAAAAAGTAATTGGGACTAACTATTGGTTAACTTAGAAGAATAGTAGTGTTTGAGAATTCTACTATTAATCGGTCCTTCTTGAATATCTGTTCCATCCAAATATTTAATGAAGAAATAATTGTTACCCCTATATCCATAAATTACATAAGGTCCTTTCCATAGAAAGTCGAACTTCCCATGATTACCTTTGTCCTCTCTCCTGGAATCCCACTTTAGCACTTGATCTCCAATGCAAAAGTAATCTTTACTTCTTTTATCAAAAAATTTCTTGATTTTATCATGAATGACTTGGGATTTCTCATATATTTATTCCCTTGTTTTTTGTAGATGAAAATTTTGATTTATCCTCCTTTGTATATCATTGATTTCCACTTGTGATTCTTGAATGATCTTCATTACTGGAACACCTAAAGATGATGGAAAAACTTCATCCATCCCATAAACAATTTGATAAGGTAAAGTGCCAATTGAATTTTTGGTAGTAAGTCTATCTGCCCATAAGGCATAGACTAACTTTTTATTCCAAGTCTTTTTGTTGTCTTCAAGTAATTTTTTGATGATATTTACAAGGCTTTTATTTGAAGATTCAACTAGGCCATTACCCTAAGGGTAATAAGCAGTAGAGTGGCCTAGGGTAATATGATACTTGTGACAGAAGGAAATCATTTTCTTAGATTTAAATGCTGTTGCATTATTAGTAATTATTTTCTGAGGGAATCCAAATCTAGATAAAAGGTTGTTTTCTATGAAAGAGATAATAACTGTGTCAGTGGCTTGTCTGGTAGGGATGGCTTCAATCCACTTAGTAAAGTAATCTGTGGTAGTCAAAATCCACTTATGTTGGCCAGAGGATGGGGGGTGAATTTCTCCAATGAAGTCTAAACCCCATTGTTGAAATGGAATCTCAGTTGAAATTGGATTTAAGGGTAAGGGTAACAATTTATTTTTTCCTTCAAAAATTTGACATTTATGACATGAAGTAACAAATTTCTTAACATCAACAAATAAGGTAGGCCAGTGAAAACCAGCTCTAAGGATATTATCTGTAGTAATTTTCCAATATAAATGCCCTCCACAGTCACCAGCATGAAATTCTTCAAGAATTTTGTCAACTTCTGCTTTTAGTAAATAATTTAGTAATATCCCACTATGTTCTTTCCAAAAAAGCACATTATCTAAAATACAAAATCTCATTGCTTTAAGTTTAATAAATATGGCTTTTGTCCTTGATAATCTAGGAGGAGTTTGTAAGTTTGTAAGTACAAAGATAATATCTAAGTACCAAGGTGAATTTAGAAAGGATTCACTGATCATTGGAGTCACCATCTCTTCTTGGTCATCAATCTAAGCAATAAAATTTATGTCTAATGCATTACAGTTCGATTCAACCATCAATCTAGCTAATCCTTGTCCTTTAATGAGTTTTTTTGGTATTTCTATGTCATATTCTAGGATAGTGGCAATCCACTTACCTCTTCTTCATGAGGTCCATCCTGAGTAAGAATGTCTTTAACTACTAAATTAGGGACATAGGCAATTATGTGGGAATAGAGAATGTAAAATATGAAATATTTTATAGCTTTAACCAAGGTTAAGGCTTGTTTCTCCATTATGTTATATTTCAGAGGTGCATCTCTAAGATTCTTACTGAAAAAAGAAATAGGCTGTTCAAAACCTTGATCATTCTTTTGTAGTAAAACTGCAGCAATGGTATGTTCTGATGCAAAAGAAAAAATTATAGAGTCTTTCTTGAAATTTGGATTGATTAAGACTGGTGTTTTAGTTAAAGCCTGTTTTATGGAATCAAATGATTGTTTGGCTTCAATAGTCCATTTTAAAGTTGAGTCCTTTTTTAGCATATTTTTCAATTCTCTAATGATTTCAGCTAAGTTTGAAATAAATCTTCTCAAAAAGTTAATTTTGCCTAAGAAAGCTTGTAATTCTTTGATATTTCTAGGTGGATGAATGTTCAAAATTGCTTCTATCCTAGCAGGATCAATTCTAATTCCTTCTTTTGAAATTATATGTCCTAGTAACTTACCTTCCTCTAGTCCAAAGAGAGTTTTCTTGGGATTTAAAGAGATGCCAAATTTTCTACATTTAATAAAGACCTGTCTCAAATGATCCAAGTGTTCATTATTTGTTTTGGAAAATACAGTAATGTCATCTAGATAAATTACCAAGAAGTCATGAATCTTCTTTGCAAAGGCTATGTCCATAGCTCTCTGAAAGGTTGCTCTAGCATTCATTAGATGAAAGGGCATTTTCACATACATGAAAGTGCCCCAAGGAGTGGTAAAATTTGTTTTAGCTTGATCTTCCTTTTGGAGTAAGATCTGGTTGTATCCTGAAAAACCATCTAACAAAGAAATTCTAGAGGAACCAACTACCCTTTGTAATATATGATCCATATTTGGTAAAGTGTAATTATCCTTTAAAGACACTTTGTTAATATTTATAAAGTCGACACATAACCTAATTTCACCTGTTTTCTTCCTTGTTGGTACGAGGTTTGAAACCCAATTAGAATATCTGATTGGTGCAATGATTTGAGCATCATACCTTCATTTTACTTCCTTTTCTATCAAAGGTAATAGAACAAGATTAATTCTCCTCAATTTTTGTTTGAATGGCTTTTGATCATATTTTATGGGAATTTTGTGTTGGATTATGTTTTTGTCATAAGCTTTAAGATCTTCATAACTCCAAGAAAACACATCATGATATTCCTTTAAAAGATCAATGTATTGTTCCTTTTCTTGTTGAGGTAAATATTTAGACAGTTTAATCATTTTTGGTTTTAATTATATCCCAATGTTACATTCCTCAATGTTAGACCTAATTGGTTCCATTTTTGGATTTTTAGGCACATCATTGGAATCAAAAAGGTCTTCCAAAGGGGTTAAACCTTTAGGAAAAAAATTATCTTTCAAATCTAACATGTCAATTTCTTCTTCAATGATTTGCTCAATATCTATATTCTCTAAGTTATCTATATCATATTGAGTAAATATATTTGGTTTGTTAAATTTATGTACATCTATGTTATCTATTTCACAATCACAATCTGAATGTATATTACAGTCTGTATCTATTTTACAATTTTGAAATTATTCCTTATTATTTAAAAAATGATAAATCTGTTCTTCCTGAGAGAAAATCTTCCAGTACTTGAGGTTGTCTGGGATAATTGGTCTATGTTTAACCTCAACAGTATACCTATGAGTTGGTTGGAATGGTAAGTTACAATTACTAGCAAAAGTTGCTAGATAGTGTGTTTCAATGTTTTGTTTTATGGGTATAGAAGTAAACTTGCATTCCAATAAATCATCAGTTAAATCAATTGTTGTATCTCTGTATCTGGCTAGTCTAGGGTTGTAAACAAAATAATATCCATTTATTTTCTTAATGATTAGTTCCAAATTTCCCATGATTAGTATTATTTTTCCTCCTACTTTCTAATGATCTGGAGGCCTAGAATGAGTGCCTCATACTTTGCCATGTTGTTGGTACATTTGAAGTTGATTATGAAGGCATGTCCTTTTGAATGGTTAGTTTCCATATTTGTAATCCATACTCCTGCTTCTCCTGATTTGTTTATAGATCCATAAAAGTCTAAGTGCCAACAAGACTCATGAAATATGTTATTGTTTGGTTTTGGCTTTTTTTCAATCAGTTCAGTTTGGATTTCATTATTATCAGAGTTACACAAAATAAAAGAGTCAAGGTCAGTTGGTGATCAGGAGCTCAGGACCAAGTGTCGTAAAATGGGCAAAAATGAAGTTGCTCAGAATTGCTCCGAAACAGATCGACTGGATAGTGCTCGTCTTCCTGATTCTGGCGCCGTGAACGGTTCGAAAAATGGTCTCCGTATGCAAAAGTTATTCAAGTTCAAAGTTTTGTCAATTTTATTAAAAAAATGGCAAATTGGACTTTGGGAAAAATTTTATTAAAAAAAGAATATTCCGCAGAATATTCTGGGAATATTCCGTGGAATATTTCGCAGAATATTCTGGGGAATATTCCATTTGGCAGCCAATCAAGAGGCTCCACGTGGCTAGCCCGGAGGCCGCCACGTGGGCCCCAAAGTCAAGTTGAATGGCGTGTTAAAAATATTGTGGTGGCTCGACCGGATTTGAACACAGAACCTGGCAGTTAACATCCAAGCGTTTTAACCAACGTACCAAAGTTTATTTGTTATTATATGGTGCGAACGGGGTGATAATTAAGGCGTGTATTTGTTTGGGCGGGGCCCGGAAAGGGGCCAGCCCCGAAGGGCCAGCCCCTTCCCATGGGACCTCCGGCGGGAACCCTGACAATATACCAATCGGCGCGCTGTTGATAAGGTTCCGGTTACGTTGGTTGGCGGAGGGTGCGGAACCCACATTAATATATTGTTAAAACTTTAATATATACCGCCCATGACTTATAGTCATTGAAACAGACTTCCGAACCGGCGGACACGGGTGTTAATCCATTAGCCCCGTCCTTTGGCGGTTAATATGGCGGCCTTCACCATTTTGGGCGCCATTTGCTTATTTGTCTGCCTTATCTCCAGTTCTCCACATTTAGTGGAGATTTTTTAGCCCAAACTGGCAGTTCAGTAAAGTGGGCATAACTTTTGCTAGGAGAGGCTTTTGAAGACGAATTTTTTTTTGATTTTGGGTCTCTTCGACCTTCTGAAGCCATTGGCACAGGTTTCACAGTCATCTGAGGTCGTTTACAGGTGATTTTGCTTCGTGGAAGTTCCAGGAGCCACCAGGGCCAAATCAGTTTGGGAGCTGCATTGGGAATTGTGCAGCCAGTTTATGTGGAACGAAGGTCATTCCTGAAGGTTTTCAGCATTCTGAATCAATTTCTACAGCTCGTTTTTCCTTTTGAGGAATTCTTCTCACTGTTTAGCTTCAGGGAAGCTTTCAGGGCCAAGAGGGCCATTTCAGTGTTGGAGCTGTTTGGGTGCTATGTTCATCCATTTTTGGTGATTCAAAAGCCTGTTTCTGATATTTTCGACCTTCTGAGTTTAATGGCAGAGGTTTCAGAACCAATTGAGGTCATCTTCACCTCGAAGTTCTCCCTGCAAGTCTAAAGGGCCACCAGGGCCAATTGGGGAAAAGTACTGTATCAGGTACAATTTTCACTGTTTAGTGTTTGGGAAATAGCATGTTCAGCTAATTCCTATCTTCTGATTCTGTATTTACAGTCAGATCTGTCTTTCGAGACACTCTTATTATTTTATTAGCCTTTGTAGCATTTTTAATACAAGAGGACAAGCCTAGTTTGAGAGGCTTGGTCCAGCAGATGTAGCCCAGAGGAGGGGGTGAGCTGCTTATCATTTTGATGTCTTTATTTGCTGAAGATGATATGCTACACAAAACTGATATAAATTGTTAAACATCAAATATACATAACTTTCATATACACATAATCACCTACTCAGCTGCAGAAAGTTATTTGTCTTATTCCGCAAGACATCAAATTTCAAGTATGTGTATGTCAAAGACTTCTAAGTGTTACTTCATTATTTCTTTAGGCAGAGCCTGTAGAGGGCCAGGTAGCCTCTGGAACTCATCCTCTCTTTAGAGGTGACATGTTCGGTGAATGCCCCTACAGTCTATCTCTGTATAAGAAATAAGAAGTTTTCACATTTTCAGAGGTCACTTGGAGTGTATAGCTCAATTTGAAATTATGGGAAATGGATACCTTGCACCCTTAAACAAGTACTTTCCATTTTCAGATCAGATGGTATCAGAGCACCAGGTTTGCTTGACTGACATCACTAGCTTGATTGTGTAGCTTGAAAGGTGTCTTAAGCAGTGTTGAAGATTGACTGCTTTATTATTCTGCAAACTACTTGTTGTTTGAGTTTGCTGAAGCTCTTTTGTTCATTTTTATAATGACAACTTCCATAAGCAAGGACATACTGTTGAAAGGTGTTGGACTCTGAATCCAACAATGCTTCCACAAAAGTTGAAGAAGTGGGAGAAAGAGTATGGCAAGGATGGGAAGGAAGTTTCCATCATTGATATGTGTCAGGATGATACACATGTTGATATCGATGTGTAGTTAAAGGAATCACCTTTGAAATGGATTGGAGAAATGATGAAGTGTTTCATCTTTGTAAAAACCTTCTCATTTGGGAGGCAGCTCTTCTTCTGAAGCGAAGGTGCCTTGGATGGGCATCGTGACAGTTGGCAAGTCCACATATTCAGGGGAATATTTCAGCTCATATATCAGCAAGTTTCATTGCTGGTTCCTGCAATTTCAGATTTGTCTGGCAAAAGAACTTGGTCGGGATTCGACAAGTACTTGGCGTATGCAGCAAAAAGTCGCCATGACGACAGTTAGCAAGGCAGGACATTTTGGCATTACTATGCTCTTTTGGCTGACTGGAAGAGGATATTTCTGTTCCTCAAGTGCTGTACAGTTCAGATCAGAGATTCAGTAAGCTTTTGGGGACCAAAAGCCTTCTCATTTGGGAGGTGTGATCAGGAGCTCAGGACCAAGTGTCGTAAAATGGTCAAAATTTAAGGTGCTCAGAACTGGTTTGAACCTAGATGACCGGATAGAGCTCGTCTTCCTGATTCCGGCGCCGCGAACGGTTCGAAAAATGGTCTCCGTATGAAGAAGTTATTCAAGTTTGAAGATTTCTCCATTTCCATTAAAAAAATGCCAAATTTGCCTTTGTGGAAAAATTTTATTAAAAAAAGAATATTCCACAGAATATTCTGGGAATATTTCGTGGAATATTCCGCAGAATATTCTGGGGAATATTCCCTTGGCGACCAATCAAAAAGCGCCACGTGGCTAGCCCGGAGGCCGCCACGTGGGCCCCGACGTGGAATTTGAAATGGCGCATTTGTTAAAAATATTGTTGGGGCTCGGCCGGGTTCGATCGCAGGACCGGTCGTTTATTAACACAACGTTTTAACCATTGGAACAATGCTTTGTGTGTTGTTATATGTTGCGGACAAATCAATATTTGAAGCGTGTATTTGTTTGGGCGGGGCCCGGAAAGGGGCCAGCCCCGAAGGGCCAGCCCCTTCCCATAAAACCACGCGACGGAACCAGAACCCAAGCTCATCGGCGCGCAGACCGTGGCGGAATTTAAAACTTTGGTTATGGTTGTTTGGTGGGTTTTTTAATACAACGATTGTATTTATTTAAAACACGTTTGTATAACCGCCGACCCGTATGTGATCCATATGAACACGTCACATAACATTAATTGCCAACGTTTAACTGTGCGGCTTATTTGGTGGTTCCGCCTTCTATGTTGGCGCCATTTGCTTATTTGTCTGCCTTATCTCCAGTTCTCCACATTTAGTGGAGATTTTTTAGCCCAAACTGGCAGTTCAGTAAAGTGGGCATAACTTTTGCTAGGAGAGGCTTTTGAAGACGAATTTTTTTTTGATTTTGGGTCTCTTCGACCTTCTGAAGCCATTGGCACAGGTTTCACAGTCATCTGAGGTCGTTTACAGGTGATTTTGCTTCGTGGAAGTTCCAGGAGCCACCAGGGCCAAATCAGTTTGGGAGCTGCATTGGGAATTGTGCAGCCAGTTAATGTGGAACGAAGGTCATTCCTGAAGTTTTTCAGTATTCTGAATCCATTTCTACAGCTCGTTTTTCCTTTTGAGGAATTCTTCTCATTGTTTAGCTTCATGGAAGCTTTCAGGGCCAAGAGGGCCATTTCAGTGTTGGAGCTGTTTGGGGACTATGTTCTTCCATTTTTGGTGATTCAAAAGCCTTTTTCTGATATTTTCGACCTTCTGAGTTGAATGGAAGAGGTTTCAGAACCAATTGAGGTCATCTTCACCTCGAAATTCTCCCTGCAAGTCTAAAGGGCCACCAGGGCCAATTGGGGAAAAGTACTGTATCAGGTACAATTTTCACTGTTTAGTGTTTGGGAAAGAGCATGTTCAGCTAATTCCTATCTTCTGATTCTGTATTTACAGTCAGATCTGTCTTTCGAGACACTCTTATTCTTGTATTAGCCTTTGTAGCATTTTTAATACAAGAGGACAAGCCTAGTTTGAGAGGTTTGGTCCAGCAGATGTAGCCCAGAGGAGGGGGTGAACTGCTTATCATTTTGATGTCTTTATTTGCTGAAGATGATATGCTACACAAAACTGATATAAATTGTTAAACAGCAAATATACATAACTTTCATATACACATAATCACCTACTCAGCTGCAGAAAGTTATTTGTCTTATTCCGCAAGACATCAAATTTCAAGTATGTGTATGTCAAAGACTTCTAAGTGTTAACTTCATTATTTCTTTAGGCAGAGCCTGTAGAGGGCCAGGTAGCTTCTGGAACTCATCCTCTCTTTAGAGGTGACATGTCCGGTGAATGCCCCTACAGTCTATCTCTGTATAAGAAATAAGAAGTTTTCACATTTTCAGAGGTCACTTGGAGTGTATAGCTCAATTTGAAATTATGGGAAATGGATACCTTGCACCCTTAAACAAGTACTTTCCATTTTCAGATCAGATGGTATGGAATAAATAGGGTAATTTATGGATCTCTCAGTACTATTGACCATGAATTTCATTAAATTTTCCCTATATAGCTTTTTGGGTTGACAAAACACTGATATTGTAGCATAGCTCATGTCCAATTGTAGAGATCCTTGCAACTTTTCTCCCCATGAGCGAGAAAGAAGCATACCATACTTTGGTGGGATGTCAAATAGTACAATGTCCATTACCATACTCTTACCAGGGTACTGAACTAAATTCACACACAAGTCTTTAATTAATCCTAAGCACTTAACTTTGCTGGAATCAAATGAGAACAAATCTTTGTAAGGCATGGTTATTTCTAGATTAAGAGTTTCCATGATAGCTTTGGGCATTAAATTATGGGAAGCTCCTGAATCTAACATAGCGTTGTGTAAAATTTGATCATGGATGGTAACACTGATATAGAAAGGAAGGATTGATCCATCTGAATGATTTCCATTCACATCAGGGCCAAAAATCAACTCATATTGATCATCATTCAAATTAATGGCATCTTCACCATCATTCATATTCAAAGTTTCATTTATAGTTGATTTGTATAAGTCATTTTTAACCAATTATGTTAAAGGAATAGGTATTTTTAACTTAGCAATTTCAGTCTGAATATTGAATGAGGATTGTGATTTACTAATTTGAACTAATTCATCTTTAGAAACTGTAATTTGAGTTGGTTTTTCTTGATTTTCAACAGTTGTATTTTTATCTTCAATTGTCTTGGCATTCTCTATATGAGTTTCTTGAGTTTTGCTGCTTTTAATTTTATTTTGAGGGACTATTTGAAATTTGTGTGGCAATAGAAATTTTGTCAGAGTTAGAATTATTAGCAAGTGTTCTAGAACTATCTATTCTAGGATTTGCTGATTTAGAATCAACAGAAATATTTTTAGGATCATAATTTGTTGTTTTTACTGAATCAGAGGCCTTAGGAGTATTAACTTTCTATGTATATTTGGAATATTGAGCTATTTCATCAGTAATATCAACAATTTTGGGACTTGTTGATTTTTTAGGACTGGAAGGATTGGAATTTTTCTTATTTTCCCTTGGGAGAATTTGCAAAACTTTTGTTTTTGGGGCTTCTACATTTTTCTTATTTTGATTTTGGGAATTTTTCTTAGTAGAAGATTCATTATTTTTCTTGTTTCTAAGGTTATAATGACTGTGAATTTCATTAATACCAAAGTCATAACCTTGTTTGTAGTCAAAGGATTCATTGGAGTTTAATTTGAGTTATTGAAGCTCAAATAGTTCCAGATCTTCCTGAGTGAGGAAAATGGTGTTGTTTTCATCTATTCCCATTAGATGATTGATGTCATCCTCATATTCATCATTATTTTGAGAACTTTCAGCATAGTTCTCTTGAAATGGGGGCCTAATGTTTTGGTCTGGAGTTGCTTCTTTAGCTTTTCAGGGTTATTATTTTTTCTGAAATTGGGATTTCTGATATGAGGTTGATTATCCCATTGAGGTTTTCTATCTATATTATCTAATATTTCTACCAACCTTTCTAAATTTTTAGCAAAGAAATCCAATTTAACATATGAGTTTGAACTTTCTTCTTTAATTGTAACTCTTCTTTCATTTCTAAGTCTGGCTTTCCTAGCTAAAATGTTGATTTCTACAATAACAACATCTAATTGCATCTGTTTTAAGGTTTGGGCATCTCTTTCCCTTAATTGATAGGCCATATCTATATCAAATCCATCAGGGAATTTGAGAAGAACAGAGTAAGGTGTAGGTTTAAGAGCTGCAGGAATAGAATTATAGACACCATTATACCTAGTGCAATAGTCTTGGACAGACTCAGTAGGAGACCTTTTCAAAGCATCAAACTCAGACAAAATTTGAAGGGGGTTCTTTTTTCTTTCCCATTTATTTAAAAATATTCTATGAAATGCAACTATATCAGCTATACTACCAACAGCTAAATTTTTGAACCATTTTTTAACTTCTCCTGTCAAACTTTGGGCAAATAACCTCATTTGGAAATCTGACTCATCAATTTCATAAATTTCACAGTAATCTGTCATTTTTGTTACATGTTGTTGAGCAGTATATTGTGAAATGCCATCAAATAGTGGTACATTTTTTTGGTAATATTGAGGCATATCATGGAGGTTTTGGGGTAAAACAAGGGGGGAATACCTAGCAACCATGGCCTGAAGCTTTGTTGAGCTGGGAGGTATAATATTAATGATAGGGGAAATGCTGGATATTGTAGCTGATGAATTAACAAATGTAGATGAAGAGATGGGAAATGAAGCTGTTATGTAAATGGAATTGCTGGGTGTTGGGGTTCCCATGTTTTGGCAAGATTGGCAATACCAAAATATGAGACAACATAGAACCACTTTCGGACCTTAGGATCTAGCCCTCCTAGGTCCAGAGAGGGATCTCTCTATAATAGTCAAGGCATATGGCTTTGAAGCTCAAGTTTAAGATATTAGGCTAGTTATAGGCACAGGGTTTGTTTTTTTGATTTAGAGTTTGGTTGTTGAGAATCAGGAAGGAAGGGTTCGTCATAAGACAAGGCCGCGCAACAAAGGATATAGACAGAGGAGAAATAGTCCAGGGAATACCAAGTCCATTGGGAAATGGAGTCAAGAAAGGATTTACTTGCTATTCAACATGCAAGCTTTCAGTTGGGCTAGTCATCTAAAGCCTTGGATCCTAAAGATGACAGTAGGAATGAAACATTAAGGACTGAAGATGAAAGGAGAAGAACCGTCCAATTCTGTCTATAGATCAGGTCAGAGGTCATTTAACTCCAGACCTTCTTGAACACAATCAGGGGCAGCACGAGGGATCTTAGACAGGCTTAATGGAATGGAAAGATCCTAGTGATGCAGGGACAAAGCTCTAGACCTCCCAGTGTTCTCAAAAAATTCAATCAAATCCCAACAAGAACATCTAAACATGGATTTCCTTAATTCATACATCAGAGAGCAGGCAATAACATCCACTACACTGGTTAAATCCATTGAAATCAATATTCAGATACACATATAAGTAGAAAACATATAGGGCTGGGACAGCAGCAACATAAGGCACCTAACATGGGTGAATCTTACGCCAAATTTCCGATGCGAGCCAGAAGAACTGAAATGAAATGAAATAAACACAGAGATAGGAAAACATCATCGCAGCTTTAGATCAGGATCCAAAGGAATGTGCTCATTATACTAAATATCAACACCAATCAGGTACAACATAGCCAATAATTTGGTCACTTAATCTGAATACATCTCACTCGGCCTACGTTACAATTATACACCGAGTTTTTATTTCAGGAGGAACTGCTTACATTTCTCTAATAACTCATCAACCAACTTTACAACAAATTCCTCATAGTTTTTATAGCTAAAAAAGAGCAGAGGAAGTAGGTAGAACACTAAATATAACATTAAATTCAGAAAAGAAGGAAAGGGCCGAAGCCCATTCTGTTTGGAACTCTGAGCCTTAATTTTTGGCACTCTTTGGAGAAAAGTAGGGTCTTCGCCAGGCTTCATTAATTCCCGGTATGTTTCAGATGCATCCTGGTGTAGTGCCTTTGGTGAATAAACAAAATGGTAATGAAAAACGGACTGGTCCGCCGTACTTGAGCAGCAAATGCTCGGATCTCCTTGGACTGCGTGCTGAGCGGAGATCTCCTCTGGAGCACGGCATGTAATCAAGTGGCAGGGGCAATTCATCCTTCTCCGGACGAAGACATTCTGCCGGTGTGGACACCTGCCCTTCATTAAATTCTTTGCCTCTGACAGTGGAAAACTTGCGGTCGCCTCCATACTGTGCAGTTATGGTGGCGTTTCAACCCTTGTACTCTGCAGAAAAAATCACAACTGTGTGAGGAAAATCGATGCAATGGAAGACCAGTGGAGCGGAGGGCGAAAAATATGATAGCGCGGCGATGGAATGGAGGCTTTCACCAAACAATGGTGACAAAATGCAAAGGAATGCGAAGGGAAGGTAGTGACATGCGATGAGGAGGAACCCAGCCGCAGGCGGGTGGCGATTTGCTTCGAGCCGTTGGATCTTAAACCCAACGGTTGGCCAAGGTTTAGGCGGGGAATCGCAGTCGCGATGGATGAGGGAGGATCGCATACTTATAATTTGCGATTGCAATCGAGGAAGGGGAAACAGTTGGGAATGCGATGACGGTTAGGTTCGCACGGGAATCAACGGTGGAGGATTTGCGACGCAATCGGATCGCATCGCAAATATTTGCGATGGATCACTCGAACGGACAAGTGAGAATGCGATAATGCGACGGTGCGATTATGCGATCGATCGATGGTCGCATCGCAAATATTTGCGATGGATCCAATGAACAAGCGAACGAAACTGCGATGCGTGACTTGCGATAGGCGGCGGTTATATAATGTGATATTAAATTTATAATAAAGTTTATAACAAACAAGCGGGGTATGCAAGGGGGAAGGCTATAAATGCATATTTTGTATTAAAATGGTTTATAACGCGATGGAAGTCGGAAAAGAGGGGAAGAGGGGTCCAAGGCCTGTAGTAAGATAGGAAAGTGGGTATTTGTCCCTTTAAAGTGATGTGAAGGTTAGGAAGGGAAGTAATAAGTGAACAAAGGGGAAGATGGCCTACAAAGTGTAGGGGAAAGAATTTAAAGGGGATTTTGAGGGGAAATGAAAGGCAAGTGGGGAAAAAGAAGGGGAGACAAAGGGGATAGAAAAAAAAGGCTTAGGGGAATGAAATAAGAGGGAAAAGGGGGCCTTTGGGCATCTCTTCACAAACAGAGAGGCTTTATGATGGGAATCAGCAGAAGGGAATTTATCATAGGACATAAGGCACAAGGAGGCTTCAAGGATGATGTGTTTTCCGGGGAAATGCATTCCTTGAAGGCTCAAAAACATCTTAGCCCCTTATTTGCTTGTCGAAAATTTATAGGGGGCTAACACTGGCTCCACATGGGGATGGCTTCTTCTTGAAGGAGTCAAGAATTCAGAAAATAAATCTTTGGTGTAGGCCAGCTGCCGGTTGCTTGGCACATCTCTTTCTCTGATCAGCTGCCACAATGTGAATATGTTACATCAACAGAAACATTTTCCCCAATCAAACTTCCTACCCGCACTACAATCCTAGCATTTTTCTTCTTTAGGGTGCATTTGAGCTAGCAGACCCTTTACATCATTTTATTTTACAAACAGAAAATAAACCTATTCTAAATCTACCCTTATTGCTCCATGAGACCAGATTAAACAGTTGGTCCCATAGCGTTTCGCTACCTACACTACCACCTGCTAGGATCAGACTGTCTAGCAGATTTCTCCTCTACATTCTAAAATAGAAAATGAAACAACTAACTACCTGCTCATAGACTGAGCTTTATTGAGCTTTTCCTACCTACCTATTCTAACTTGACATATTTACAAGACTAGCTTACAAACACTGTCTTCCAATGTAACCAGTCCATCAAGTGATCCCATGGCTGGTCCTTCTTGCTCAACTCCTTGAGCATGCTGGATAGGCAGGGCAGCTCCCACTCTTTTTGTTCAATAACAGCAGCTTTGAAAAATTTTCCTTCTGTTTGCAACATGCTGCTCAAGAAGACCTTTGATCCTTCTTCAAATGTATGCAGGAAATGTGCATAAGGATCATGAAAAGATACCTGGCTATGAGTATCTGGCAGGCAGGCTTCAACCAGGATCTCTTCTTCTTCCACTGGATCAAGAATGAGACTCTCCTGAGAAAGAGAATCTCCTTCATATTCTTCATTTTCTGAACTGGAGGACTTATCATAGACTGCAGCTGTGTCCCCCTGGAGCTCTAACACATTCTGATCCGGTGTGCTGAGCTCTATGAAAAGATTCATGTATTCTTGAGCAGGGGTGTACCCTTTTGCTTCCTCTTTTTTAAGAGAAGGCTCTTTTCTTTCAACCCGCTCAAAAACCTCTTCTTTGCTTTCGTCCTCATCTTCTGAAAGGAAAGAATGCTGGTTTCCGACCTTACTGATGATCTGTGGTAGAGCAGAATGAAGATTCCAAGAATCTTCATCTGCTGATATATTGTCGCAGCTCTCCTCATCAGTGTCATAGATAGGCTGACTGGTTTCATTACCTCTCTGAAATTGCTGGCTCTGGTTTTCTTCCCATGAATCTAAGGATGATGGTCCTGCAAGCTCGGCTTCTCTTTAAAAGCATTCACCCTCAAATAGATCATGAAAAGGAAAATCATAACTGTAAGTAATATCACCCTTCAAACCTATCAGACTTCCAGCAGGTCTTTCTTCATTCCGATCCACAGAGGAGTTTTCTGAAACTGAATCATCAAACTCATAAGATGAGTGAGCGAGGGAGTGTGTCTTATAGAAGACTTCTGGGGTGGACTGCTGGTTTAATATTTGACCAATCTCCTCTTCTGTCAAAAGAGGAGCTTCCCTCTCATTACGGACAGAAAAATAGCAGTCTTCTTTCTCTTGTGTAAGCTGATTTGGAGGCTGGATGTTTCTTTGAGCCTCTTCTTCCACATCAGGCTCTACCTCTTTTATGTGGTCTCGTGTTTCTTCAAGGCAGCTTTCCCTATCAGCCTTTTCTAAAAGGTCCTGATATTCTTTGATCAGCGTAACACAAGGCATAGGTAAGCAATCAGGCAATTCCTGATTACCTTCCTCCTCATCTTCTACAAATTCTTGAGTATCATACGTGTCCTGCTCATTGTCTAGGTCTTGAGTTTGTTCTTGTTCTGGAGAAGGCATAGGTTGTTCTGAATAATCATCATTTGCATTCATATTAGCCATATGCGTTTCCAGCACTTTACCAAACATTTTGGTTATTTCACATAATTTATCATACAAAGCATCATACTTTGTATCTCTGTCCATGTTTGGATCTATATTTATGCAAAGAAGGCTACTGCTTCTTCTCAACCAGTTCAGAGTCTTCTACCAGTGGAGTCATTTGGTCTTTGGATCATAGGGAATGTGGAGTTGCCAGGTGGATGTATATGAATGTTTGAAGCAGGATGCTGTCCACCATCAGCAATTGAAAGCCAATCTAACCAGAGATTGAAGGGTTTCTAAGGTCCTTGTGATATGGAATGAAAAATGCTTAGAATCTCCCCAGTGGAGTCGCCATTATGTTGGGGTTCCCATGTGTTTGGCAAGATTGGCAATACCAAAAGATGAGACAACATAGAACCACTTTCGGACCTTAGGATCTAGCCCTCCTAGGTCCAGAGAGGGATCTCTCTATAATAGTCAAGGCATATGGCTTTGAAGCTCAAGTTTAAGATATTAGGCTAGTTATAGGCACAAGGTTTGTTTGTTTGATTTAGAGTTTGGTTGTTGAGAATCAGGAAGGAAGGGTTCGTCATAAGATAAGGCCGCGCAACAAAGGATATAGACAGAGGAGAAATAGTCCAGGGAATACCAAGTCCATTGGGCAATGGAGTCAAGAAAGGATTTACTTACTATTCAACATGCAAGCTTTCAGTTGGGCTAGTCATCTAAAGCCTTGGATCCTAAAGATGACAGTAGGAATGAAACATTAAGGACTGAAGATGAAAGGAGAAGAACCGTCCAATTCTGTCTATAGATCAGGTCAGAGGTCATTTAACTCCAGACCTTCTTGAACACAATCAGGGGCAGCACGAGGGATCTTAGACATGCTTAATGGAATGGAAAGATCCTAGTGAGGCAGGGACAAAGCTCTAGACCTCCCAGTGTTCTCAACACATTCGATCAAATCCCAACAAGAACATCTAAACATGGATTTCCTTAATTCATACATCAAAGAGCAGGCAATAACATCCACTACACTGGTTAAATCCATTGAAATCAATATTCAGATACACATATAAGTAGAAAACATATAGGGTTGGGAGAGCAACAACATAAGGCACCTAACATGGGTGAATCTTACGCCAAATTTCTGATGCGAGCCAGAAGAACTGAAATGAAATGAAATAAACACAGAGATAGGAAAACATCACCACAGCTTTAGATCAGGATCCAAAGGAATGTGCTCATTATATTAAATATCAACACCAATCAGGTACAACATAGCCAATAATTTGGTCACTTAATCTGAATACATATCACTCGACCTACGTTAAAATTATACACAGAGTTCTTATTTCAGGAGGAACTGCTTACATTTATCTGATAACTCATCAACCAACTTTACAACAACTTCCTCATAGTTTTTATAGCTGAAAAAGAGCAGAGGAAGTAGGTAGAACACTAAATATAACATTAAATTCAGAAAAGAAGGAAAGGGTCGAAGCCCATTCTGTTTGGAACTCTGAGCCTTAATTTTTGGCACTCTTTGGAGAAAAGGAGGGTCTTCGTCAGGCTTCATTAATTCCTGATATGTTTCAGATGCATCCTGGTGTAGTACCTTTGGTGAATAAACAAAATGGTAATGAAAAACGGACTGGTCCGCCGTACTTGAGCAGCAAATGCTCGGATCTCCTTGGACTGCGTGCGGAGCGGATATCTCCTCTGGAGCACGGCATGTAATCAAGTGGTAGGGGCAATTCATCCTTCTTCGGACGAAGACATTCTGCCGATGTGGACACCTGCCCTTCATTAAATTCTTTGCCTCTGACAGTGGAAAACTTGCGGTCGCCTCCATACTGTGCAGTTATGGTGGCGTTTCAACCCTTGTACTCTGCAGAAAAAATCACAACTGTGTGAGGAAAATCGATGCAATGGAAGACCGATGGAGCGGAGGGCGAAAAATATGATAGCTCGGCGACGGAATGGAGGCTTTCACCAAACAATGGTGACAAAATGCAAAGGAATGCGAAGGGAAGGCAGTGACATGTGATGAGGAGGAACCCAGCCGCAGGCGGGTGGCGATTTGCTTCGAGCCATTGGATCTTAAACCCAACGGTTGGCCAAGGTTTAGGCGGGGAATCACAGTCGCGATGGACGAGGGGGGATCGCATACTTATAATTTGCGATTGCGATCGAGGAAGGGGAAACAGTTGGGAATGCGATGACGGTTGGGTTCGCACGGGAATCAACGGTGGAGGATTTGCGATGCGATCGGATCGCATCGCAAATATTTGCGATGGATCACTCGAGCGGACAAGTGAGAATGCGATAATGCGACGGTGCGATTATGCGATCGATCGATGGTCGCATCGCAAATATTTGCGATGCGATCCCATCACATCGCAAATATTTGCGATGGATCCAATGAACAAGTGAACGAAACTGCGATGCGCGACTTGCGATAGGCGGCGGTTATATAATGTGATATAAAATTTATAATAAAGTTTATAACAAACAAGTGGGGTATGCAAGGGGGAAGGCTATAAACGCATATTTTGTATTAAAATGGTTTATAACACGATGGAAGTCGGAAAAGAGGGGAAGAGGGGTCCAAGGCCTGTAGTAAGATAGGAAAGTGGGTATTTGTCCCTTTAAAGTGATCTGAAGGTTAGGAAGGGAAGTAATAAGGGAACAAAGGGGAAGATGGCCTACAAAGGGTAGGGGAAATAATTTAAAGGGGATTTTGAGGGGAAATGAAAGGCAAGTGGGGAAAAAGAAGGGGAGACAAAGGGGATAGAAAACAAAGGCTTAGGGGAATGAAATAAGAGGGAAAGGGGGCCTTTGGGCATCTCTTCACAAACAGAGAGGCTTTATGATGGGAATCAGCAGAAGGGAATTTATCAGAGGACATAAGGCACAAGGAGGCTTCAAGGATGATGTGTTTTATGGGGAAATGCATTCCTTGAAGGCTCAAAAACATCTTAGCCCCTTATTTTCTTGTCGAAAATTTATAGGGGGCTAACACTGGGAAATAAAGATGTGGTGCTTATAAAATCTGAGTGCAAAGTAGTGGATGTAGTGGATTGAGTGGATGAAGGAAATAATATCCTAGGCTACAAAGGCAACTTAGGAATGAAATGGTCTATAGATGAACTTGATGAAGTATCTATAAATGAAGTGACATCATATAAAGATGAATCTGTTGTTGGTATTATTGTTGTGTGCAATTGAGAAACTGGAGGTTTTATGTAAGACAAAAAATGAGCTATTTCAATAGCTTCATTAATATCATTAATCAATGAAACATTAATCTTTTCAACTGTATTTTGATATTTAGATTTATTTGACTTTGTTCCTACTAAAATATTTTTATGTTTTTAATTCAAAAATGAAAGGAAAACAGGATCTATAACAGTATTTTTCAAATCAGTTTCAGATTTAGTTTTAAACAATGAATATTCAAACTTCAGATCAAAATCAATATCATTTAAACTCACTAACTCTTTGGGTAAAGAACTGGCTTTTCTTAATGGTACTTTAGTTTCTAAATTGACAGTTTGTTTTTTCTTTTTTCCAATCTATTTTGGGTTATCTACTATAACTGCAGGCTTAGGATCTGGGTTAGGCCTGGTATAGTAGGTTTTCCTAGAAGCCAGAATGACTATTTTGAATACCCACAACCTATAAAAACAATTTTAAAGTAAAAATATAATTGAAAGATCTTCCTTTAAGACTAAATTTAAGATTGGAGATAGGTTAGTTCCCCCGTATGGTTGCTAGTATGTTATCACTCTAGTAATTTCTTAAGTTGTGGGATTTGAGTTTTTAGTCTAAGAACACTAGAGGTAGCCACAAACCTACTTAGAATTCTAGAATCTAGCCTTCCTAGAATTTAGAGAGGGCTCTCTCTTTAAGATTTATCTTTGTTTTTTATTTATGCTTTTAGGCTAGTTATGATAGAACAATTGGTTTTGTTTTTAAAGGTTTTTGTGGGAAAAAATCACTTAGAGGTGAACTAGAGAGAAATCTACTTGTCCATTGGGCTATGGAGTCTAAATCTAGCTAGCAGCACTAGAATTCAAGGCCAAAAAGGTACAAATGTATTCAAGGCAAGATAGATAACCCTTAGAGATTTGGAAAAATGTTTTTTGGTGAAATGGTATGATCAGGATAAAGGTCTATGAAGGATCCTTTGATCCAGAAAATGGAAGAAGGAGGTAGGGGTAAAACAGGAGTAGGAGCAATCAAGGATTCCTAACACTGGAAATCAGCAGAAAACATTAAAATTGTAACTAGTTAAAAACAGGGAGCACTAGACTAACCTGTAGTAATATTCCTAGTTATACATTCAGATAGAAAAAACATATAATGAATTGCATGAAAATCAGAAAAGAAAATAATGACAAGAAGGGAGTACTTCACTCATCAGCTTATCATAGGGATCTTGAATTATGATGTTAGTTTAGCTTTGTCCAGTCTGCTACTTCGAAATCAACACATTATAGCCTCCAATGTTTCAGCAAAAAAGTCTATAGTAAAGTCTAGAAATTTTATTCCACCCTCAATACTTCAAATGTAGAAGTATTTATATAAAATCTAGTTACAAATATCCTAGGAGACATCTAGGAATGTCTTTAGGAAATAGAAAATATCTTTACAAAATAAGAGGGACAGCTGCTTAACAAATCAGCAAGCTGTCCTCTTATCCAAAATAAATATAACTACTTTATCTAATCAACTAACTTTTGAGTGATTAGCTGTCCTGCTTTGCTGGCTGCTAGAAAATATCTTCATTTGAGTTGCCTTAGCTGATACTCTTTTATCTGATACTCTTTAACATTTCTCTTTAACTCTGATACACTTTTGACTGATATTTCCACTGTTTAACTGCTGTAAAAAATATTTCTTTTTGCAGTAAAAAATCAGTAGACTGTCCTTCTACTTCATTGTTTCTTCTTAACTATTTTCAAGGTAACTTCTTCACTATTTTACCTCTCATTTTTACATTAAATCTGTAAATGTTTTTCACTGTTATTCACTGGGAATTTTGACATTCTTTAGCTTTCTAAAATTCTCATCTGCATTCGTGTATTTAGAAAAATTGGGTTTGAACACAAAAAGATGTTTGATCTCATGTTGTAGAAAGAACAAATCTTCAAAGTGTTGAAGGAGGACTTTTCTTGTGGGAGTGCCTTGTGGAAATGGTTTTCTAACTTGCTCCTTGGAAAATTCCCTGATCTTCTTATCATAATATTTTTGGGGCATTAGTTTTTCATTGAAGACATGAATGTCTCGCAAGCCCTTTTGTCTTAAGTTTGTATATTTCACCATAAAATTTGTTATGGCAATATTCATTGATTCACACTTCTCTCCAGGTAGTTCATCAAATTTTTCCTTTTTACTACCTTTTTAATCTGTAAAATGGTCTCTGTTCTATCCAATACCTGTAATTCTTCCAATTTTTCTCTTTTCTTGCTATTCAAGAATGTGATTAGTTTTAAAGCTTGAGTTGGCTTATCAGTTAACTCATCCTTGGTCTTCTAAATCTCTGCCTGAGCTTCTAACAATAAGTCTCTCTGCTCATATATAATATGAATTGAAGGCCATTGAGTGTGAATGGATTCAATTATGTTTATTTGTAGATGATTATTTACAAATGAAAATTTCTCAGTGAATGTTAGCTCTTTTTGTAAGCCCTTGATTTGTTCCCCAAGTCTAATTGCTGTTTGTTCATGGGTTTTAGCATTTATTTGGGCTAACTTATTTGTGGCTTCAAGATTGTCAATCATCTTCTTTAGGCTATTGATTTCATTAGTGTTCAAGAAAATTTCCTCCATATCCTTAACAACCTGACCTGCTCCATCTATTTGTTGAACCTATGTTGTAGAAGAATCTGTGTTTGAAGTAGTAGTTGAACTCATTGGCACTACAGTTTCCAGTGGTTCCTTTGGTGCTAGCTTTTCTCCTAATGTGGAAGCCACTGCTGTGGTAATCACTGGTATAACTGAAGGAATGATAGGAGTGTCAGTCTCTTTCACAATTTCCTTCTCTTGGAAAAGCTGGTCCATTTGGGATTCCATTTCTTTGCGCTGAGAAGTTAGTTTGAGGATGAGCTTCATCATCTCTTCTTTTTCACTTTGCTCTTGAAGGATTTCTTTGGTATGTGGAAGCTCACTTTGAGGAAGCTTAAGCTATTTCCTAAAAGCTGCAATATCGTCATTATTTCTCTTGATCAACAATTTTCTAGCCTGAACATTTGAGGGATCATATCCCACCTATAAAATTAAATCCTCTAAGGCTTTAATCCTAGGTCTTTTTGCATACAAAGATCCTTTGTCTAGCTTCATTTGATCCTGCATGTTAAGAATAGTATTCTACAACTTGGTAGCACTCATTTCCTTTGTTACCAAAGTTGAATACAACATTTCAGAGCTATGTCTATGAAATTCAATTTGGTCTAGCTCATGAACATTTCCAGTGTCTACTTCAAACTCCACCTTTTTATAATCTGCCACTGTCTTTGGTGCTAAAGTAGTTGGTTGTAAAAATGATATAATAATTTTGTTTGTAGAATAGTCAAAGGTTGTCAGTAGCCTATTTTTATTCCATGGTTTTTGCTTGAGAAATTGAGAATATATCTCTGATTTAATTTCCTCATTCTTCTGCTTTATCTGCTTATATTTTTCCTTGATATCTAAGTCTTTTTCCTTAGCTGTCTGTGAGGAAGAGGCCTCCATATTTTGTGGCTTTTCAATCATTTGAGTATCATTTTTACCTGTTGTTTTCTCTTTTTCAATCTCTGGAAGAGTTTCATTGATTATCACTGTAGCTTCATCATTATTTACTTCTGGCTCATTTGTATCTTCAACATCAATTACCTTTTCTTTCCCAACTGAACTGAATTTAAGTCTTTTATTATAAATTAGTTTGAATTTTGTTTCTATAGTTGTTTATGTTATGTATGTTCCTTCTTCTTTTCTTATTTTGGCTGAAGTCTCTCACTGCTTTACAACTTCCAGGGCTTGTGCTGTAACCATTTTTCCTGTTTTCTCTGTATTAATGAATGTATCTATCAGTGTGTTCTCCACCCAATCTTCTCAATCTCTAGCTTGGGTTCATGTATGAAGGATGTAATTTTACATTTTACCCTTAAATTGCTCAGGATCCCTTGAGGATCATAGTTCCATGGAAAACTTTCTTGAAATTTGAACTCTACTAGCCTCTTTGAGATTTCTTTTTCCGCCTCTCTGTCATTTACAATGAAACGAACAACCTGATTCTTCAACATGAGTTGAGTCTTTTTCCTTGCAGCTAAGAAGTTGATAGTGTTAGAATTGAGAATCCGTCTTAAATATTCCAATGCAAAAATTCTCATGTTCATGTATTTTGGCAACTTATAAGGTAATAAGTTGGATCAAATTTTTTTTATCTCTGTATGCTTTTCATAAAGAAACCAGACTCCCATTTTATTCTGTTCTGATAGTTGCAAGATCCTTTTTATTTCTTCATTGACCCTGGGCTGCTCTTCTTTGTAAAAAATGTTCATTGCTGGATGGAGGAAAAGGTCTGAAAAATATGTATAAGTGAATTCACTACTATATTTCCTTAGCAAGGAAGTCCAGAAGACAATGGACAGAGGCTTACCTTCCAAGTCCATATTTTTCAATGCAATTGGAAAATTATCAGTTTGGAAGAATAAAAACAAGTGCAACAAGTAGGAAGAGTATCGTAAAACCCCTTCAGTGGGTAGTTTGGTAAGATGATGATGAATACTATCTACTATGAATTTGGCATAATAAAAAATGATTGCTGGAGGTTGGCCTGGAGATAAGGTGGATAGAAAGCCAAGAATGGATTCATTAGTGAATCCATCTATAAAGTATCCCAGTATAAAAGATAGCATTGAAATAATATGCCTAGACCCTTCAGGAAATTTGGCAGTGGAATAAGGAGGGTTTAGCTTAGGAATGTCAACATGGGAAGGCAAAAAGTTTTGAAATATCATAAAATTCTTTGGGAAATCCAGGCCTAAGTACATATAAGTAAAAGCTTCTATAGATAGGGGGAATGATTGAGGATCTGACTGTAATTGTAGCATTTGATTTATTGACTCTAGTGTAATAGTAAAAAGGATTTCTCTGTCTGCATTAACAATGGCCCTTTGGTCTGGTTCATAATTCTTTAGACATAGTCTAACAAGGTATTGTCTAGGGTGGTTCAATGTAACTACATATTTGGGAAAATAAGTCTCCCAAATAGGCATTTCATCTTTGTCCAAGTACTTATCATAGCACCAATTATGTATTTCTAAAAGGTTGAATTCTACAACAGGATCAACAATCTTGTAGTCCATATCAGTCAATGGAAGGGTTTCTTCAGCAGATACATGTGGCTGGAGGGGATTTACTGATATAGTGGATTTAGTAGTGAGGGATGAAGTAGATTTAACAGCTTTAGGTTTTACATATTTAGGAGGTTTGGATCCTCCAGGCTTGGTTGGTTTAAAACCTCCAGGTTTAGCTGTGATCTGCTTTTTGGTCATTTTGTACTAACTACTGCAAGCTTAAATTGTTTGCAGGAGTTATTTTTCTTTGTCAGAGGATATAAAGTGGGATAAGATAGAAAATGAGGGTTTCCTGAATAGATTTGACTGCAAAAAGGGGTTTTTTAAGATATTAGAAGGCTTCAAACCCTTTCTGTATTTGAAATTTATCTTCAGAGGTCACAAAGTGAGGAAATTGGCTAAAAAAGTGTTTTTTTTCGGGGCTCAGAACTTTCTGGGAAAAATTGGCCAAGGTTTGGCCTCTTTTTCGGGCTTTTTTACGTAACTTGGCTTGGAAAAACCCTTAATTACAGGTCTGGTTTAATGATTCTTGGTATAAACTTGAAATTGCAGGTTTTGATTGTCGAGAAATACCTTTAAACACATATATTTGGTTGCTTGAAGGGTTCTTATGAAATCACGGTTGAATTTGAAGTCTGGTCTGGATTACTGGATCAAGAAACCGCTCCTGGCCAAGATTTAAGGGTTGAATTCATGAATTTTGGGTATAAGCTGACAAATTGGGGCAAAAATTTATTACATAGTGTATCAGAGCTTTTACAGTTTTGAATGCGCAAATAAAACATCAAAGTGTTATATCAAAGGTTTTAACCTTTGATATGAATCACCATCTAATGCGTTAACTATGGGTCTTATCAAATGGCAGGAGTGGTTTTTAATTTAAAATGCGAAACCAACAATAGTTTTCGTGTTCAATTCTGGTGGTAAGTGGTTTCTATTGAAACGAACAACCCAATGACCATTCGCGTCCGTTTGGGCTTTGGGCGGACGATTAGTTTGTGAGCGCGATATTGTTTTTGTGCCATTGGATCTGACAAACGAGAGCGAATGGTCATGATTTTCTTAGAATATGGGGCCAAAAAGATGGTGGGACCGAGGTTTGAATGTATAGGCGGGGTTTATCAAAGGTTTCATATATGTAAAATCGAGTTTTATACATGTGGTTAAAAGGGCTAAATAATGGTATGTTTATATATAAAAGAGTTTTATATACAAGGGTGGAGGCGCATGAGGCGGGGATGTATATTTTAACTATGGTTTAGCTTATGTAAAGCTTGGGGCTTTACATAGTGGGGATAGGATACAAGGGAAGGTTTAATTTCAAATGAAAATAAATTTTAATATTAATCGCTGTAACACTTTGGGTTAAAAGATGATGTGTGGAAAAGGTTGGTAAATGTTTTTCAAAGGCACAGGGGTTGAACCTTTAAAAAAGACTTAATCTATTTTAGTACTTAGGATAAAAGTGTGGGTGGGGTGATATTTATGTTTTTTCCAAATACAAAGGATATGCGTGGAAAGCCACCTTTTGATTATTTATTTTCTTATATAGTTTTTAGACTTTGTTGAAGGGTCTAATAACCATAGGGGGCGGGGTATTTAACTAAAGTTAGTTTTAGAACAAAGGGGGTATTATTTGGGTTTTTAATTTAGCATGTGGATATTAACTTTGGTCTAAAAACTTTATAATAGTGGGTTTGAGGGGGTTTTCTAGATAAAAGGAATTATATAGATAGGATAAGGTATTTTTTTAGGGAATTAATAACATAAGTTAAAATTTAATATGACAAGGGGAGATGGAATACACAAAAATACACTAAATGACCAAGTATATTGAATAAATAAAAGCATATCTTATTATTTCATCATTTCACCAATTTACTTATGATAGAGTGTTTTTTGAGGGTTTTTGTATTTTTTATGAATGAAGGAAGTTAATTAAATGGGATTTTAAGCTTCATTAAGTAAGAAGGCTTCATTACTTATGAATATGACTTAAATGTATTAATGAGGGATAAATAATGGTAAAGGGGATTTTATCATAAGAATTCAACATTTTCCACTATCCAGTCATTGAGTCTAGGGTCCGGTCGCAACAGAAGTCAGAGAAACGCTCCGAGCCTCTTTGACTGGAAGTATAGAATACTAAATACCTACAGGGGAAGGGAAATTAGTGTTTTTTTCTCGATGATGAATATTACATGCTTTTTCCCACTTCTTTCTACCTACCCAACATTACTCTAACATTTTTTCTTCCTTTTAACAGGTGCATTTAATCTTGCTACCTTGAAACATTTATTCTTTTGAAAACATACAATATCTAATTCTACCTTATTTCATCCGAGGGCTCAGATTAAACTGACGATATCCTCATTATTCTCTACCTATCTACTGATTTTTCAGGATTAAACTATCTGACAAAACTTTATTCACTATCTAAGACATGGAAATTGAAAACATGATAAGTCAAGTTTAAACAGTTTAACTCATCATGGATTATGGCATTTATTGACACTCATCCATAATCATTCGCAAAAAGTAAAAAGTAGTGGCATTTGGACTTGCACACTTTCATGTTTTATTTTCATCTTTTTTCTTTTGGGGTCTATATATTTTTTAAGTCCTTTGATATTTCTTTTAGGAATTTTTACCGTCTTTTTTATTTTTTATTTTTTCAAAATATGGGAAAACAACTTGCAGAAAGCAAGGTATGTACATATTTTACAAAACTATCAAAAGTCAATTCAAAATTATGAAACCTATATTTATAGGACCCTAACAGGAAGGAGAGAAGATCTTACAACATCCTTCTTTGTTGTTGCTTTAGGAAAAGAAAATTTTGAGACGGGAGGAATGTAATATTCCCAATTAGCTACTGCTAGTTGTAATATTATATGTTGCTCTATTTTTCAGGTTAGAAGAATAAATGGGGTAGAGAGACCCTTAAATATATTTAGTAGAAATAAAACATTCCCAATGTGAAAGGGGTTTTTGTAGGTAGGAAAAATAAAGCCACCCTTGGTGTGAAAAGGGGGCAATGCATCAGGACTAGAACCTTGTTGACCAGGTCAACATTGTAGCTAAAAGAGAAGGAAAGCTAGTGGGAATAGCATAGTTTTGATGGAGGACTCTTTGCAAGGAAGTAACCTCATGAATGTGTGGGGTCCAGGGTGAGGAGGCTCACCAAGAATAAAAAGGAAGGGAAGGCAGCCATGAGAGGCATTCAGAATCTTGTCTATGTTTGAGTCTTATGACTTCTTGCATGATTTGAGCTGTTTAGCTGGGTTTGCTGCACTATTTAGTGCAAGGGATTCTCATGCGAGAATTCCACTCTCTTTCTTGGTTCAGCTTGTTGAAGGGATCTAAGAGGAGAATTCTGAGCTACATTTCCACCATCAGACTTGGGGTCAAGCAGTCACCAACTCCTATAACATAGTCTCTTGTAAAAACTATGTCATTTCTGAAGGTGATGCTATGGTAGGGTTAAATCCCTTGATCTTGTGCTAGTTTCTTGGAGAAGGGGGTTCTTTCTCTCCTGGAAGGCTATTAAGGAGGGTCTTCAGCCATTTTTATGTGCTCTTATGTATTATTTAGCCATATGATATACATAGTTGTAGTGAACTATGTGATTTTATGTAGGGATATCATTTTTTACTTGTGCTCTTATGAAACCCTTGTCGGGTTGTCTCCATTTTGTGTAAAAGAGGCTAGACCTCCATTTTTCTTGGCTCTATGATTAATGTAATCTCCAGATATATTATGACTCATATTTTTCTGCATAAACCCTCATAGAATAACCCTATTACATGCTTCAATTTTTTTTTTTTTGGTGAAGTCATTGGGTTTGGGTGTTTTTGAGATGTATTGGGCTCGGGAGATCTGTTTAACATAGCTAGAGTGATTTGTTTTTGTTCCCATTCTGCATTCAAGGGTTATAAAGCATAATATAGAGGATCCAAGTCCTATCTTCCACTCTTGTAATGTAATTTTCTGAAAACAATGTTTTTACTCTCCATAGTGTAGAAATTCCTAATAAGGAATATTACAGGTATTTCTTCCCCTTACCTTTCCTTGCCTTGGTAGCCAAAACAAAATCCTATTCATCATCATGATTTGATGAAGAGCCATCTTTGGTGTTTTTCCTGAACTCCTCCTGCACTAGATCCAACCACAGTTGTTCCCAATCCGGCATTTTTTCCTGTTCGTTGAAAGAGTCTTGATAACTACGCCAACTCTTATGAAGTCCCAAGAGAGAAAAGATCACGAAATCATCATCAGAAACTGTGATTCCCACACTCCCCAGTTCATCTCGACATTGGACAGGATTTGTGAGATACTTAGTTATATTTTCGCCCTTCTCCATCTTGATCTTTCTGAGTTTATCCTTCAGAGCCAATTTCCTATGGTCGCTGCTTCTTTGGAAAAGATCTATCAAAGCCTTCCACATCACAAATGGAGTGGGTTTCCCATGAAGGCTTGAGAAAATATGGTCTCGCACACCTTCCAATAGAATCCTTCTCGTCTTCGCTACTTTCTTTTTCCAGGCGTCTAGTAATGAAACATCCGTCTAAGTGGGCTTATAAACATCATTGTTGATGAATTACTTCAAGAAATTATATTCAAGCATTGCCTCCACCCTATCCTTTAATGCAATGTAGTTTGAGCTGCCCTCAAGTGCATACTCTAACCGCAAACCGTTGAAAACCATTTCGATGTTTACTTAACTCTCACACCAAGAAATTCTTGCAGCAAATTCGTATTGTTTCCACCAACAAACTCAACTACTGCTTCAATATGGAAATCTTGTTTTCTCCGATACCATGTAGAGATTTTAATACAATTATGTATTTCCTGGATTATCTTGATCTAAAAATTATATGCCACTGTTAAATACATAATCCTTCTACTTAAATTCTTGTGGAAATTTAATTTCCAGTTGCAAACACATGAAGAAAGATCAATCACACATAACACAAATGTTTTTATTAGGAAAACATAAAGCTAAAAACCCCACTATTATATGTTATGTATATATCATGGATCATGAAACAATATCATACAAAACTCTAATCCAAGAGCTCTTAGTACAATATACAATCGTCTCACACTATCATACAAAAATTGGCATATTCATGCACCAATTTACTGCCTCCAGACAGCCTACCTCCACTGCACAATCCCTATTGATCACAATCCCTGAATGAATTCGATATTACCTTGCCTTGACTGTGAAATCCTCATTGGCATCTCCAATGTGTGTTTGGTTTCAATTGAGCACCCACTATAGTCACAACTGCTAATCAAACTGTCCCTTTCACCTATCTCTCAAATGGGTCTCCACTGGATCTGACATGCATGTAGTTAACAATAGTAAATATTCAGTTGCATGTGAGATCACTCCATGTGAATTAATTTCATATTTAATTCACTGATATCTCACTAGTGTATCTCTAGTTACAACTAGAACAACTGAGTTTAACTTACTTAACTAAGCTAAACTACTTTACAACTCACATAACTACACATCCAACTCTGTTACAACTTTGTATCACTCAATTACAATGAAGTCCACTTGCATGTCCCACCAACCAAACTTAGAATTCAAAATTTCTTTAGTTAACTAGTTTTCCACATCAGTTAACTGAAATTAAGTGCTTGAAGAGAATAGTTTATTATTTATTATCTAATTATTGTTAAGAGATAACAATAATCGACATGCATTCTATCTTAGACATGTGATCGACGAACTTTCTTCGCACATGCATTCCAAAAATATACGCCCATCCATCCATAGAATTTTATCAACCATCTATAAATATGTTTCCATTATAAATAGACTTTGCTCAACATTCTAAAAATAGACATACACCTAAAAATAGCCTATGGGCGCCACCTAGTGCAGGTGCTTAATTTTCACTAGGATCATCTTCTTGTTGAATCTCAACATTTACAAGTGGTCCAATATGCCTAGAGAACTGTAGGTACACTCTCATTCCAATCATTCTTGTTAGCATTGCAAACCTTGGTAAGCGCAGTCTCCAATATCTTTTGGAAAGCTTACACTGCACCATTTTCCTGTGGGTGATAGGGAGTTCTCTTCTAATGACACATTCAAAATTCGTTTGTCAATGCTTCAATGGTTTAATTTAAAAGTGAATATCTTGATCACTAATTAGAGTCTTAGGACATCCAAAGCGAGTCACAATATTCTTGAATATGAACTGCACGATTGTATCTGCAGTACAATCATTCACATGCTTAGCTTGAGTCCATATGGTTACATAGTTCGTCGTAGTGATTATGTAACGCGCACCACTCTTCTTTCCTGGAGGGTTGATAGGTTCGAAAAATTATATGACCCATTTCTAAAATTCTTGCAATGTCATTTGAGGATGCAGGGGCATCTCATCTCCACGCGATGGCTTTTTGTTCCTTTGGCATACATAGCATGTGCAGAAATGCGCATAGGCATCATTGTGCAACGTGGGCCACAATAACCCAACTCTCAAAATATTTTGCGTGGTTGCCTTACCTGCATAGTGACCACCAGAAACCCCTCCATGAGCTTCATACAAGATTTCATGTCTTTCATACTCTATAACATATCATCACAAAACTTTGTCTGCACCCATGTTGTACAATTGGCCAACAAGAATAATGAAGTCTGTTCCGCATGCCACTAGCTCTTTCTTTTTCTATACAGTATATTCTTCAAGCACACGTCCAGTAGTCAAGAACTGAATACTATCAGAGAAATGGTCATCAACTACCTTGATCGCAAACAACTGTGAATCCGACAATCCATCCTCCAAGTTCGTAGGTTCTTCACTAGTCTTAATGCGTGACAGATGGTCTGGCCCAACATTTAGTCTTTGTGGCTTCAAAATGATCTCAAAGTCATACTCCTGGAATAGTAACAACCATCTACAGATCTCCCCCCCCAACAAATTCTTACTGACCAGGTAATTTAAAGAAGAATGATCCATAAACATGTTCTTGAAATGTCCTCCTAACAGGTAGTGGCAGAATTTCTGCAACGCATACACCATTGATAATCCTTCTCTTTCTATAGTTGAATAATTCTATTCTACACTAGAGAGTTTTCGACTGACATATGCAATAGGGTGATCAATATCTCCAGCTCCTGGTTGCACTAAAATAGCTTTGAGTGCGATACAAGAGGCATCAACAAGCATATGAAACACCTTAGACCAATTTGCAAAGACCAGTATGGGCACAGTGACCATATTTTTCTTCAATAATTCAAAAATCTTCTGACATTCCTCATCCCAGTAGAATGTCACATCCTTCTTGAGTAGCTTTTCCATGGGCGCAGTGATCAACGCATAACCCTGAATGAATTTTCGATAATACCTAGTGTGCCCTAATATTGAGCGCAATAGTTTGACATTCTCAAGTATCTCCAAATTAACTATGAATGCGATCTTCACAGGATCTACCATCAACCCTTTATTGCAGAAAATGGGTCCCAATAGTATCCCAAATGGCACAAAAATATACATTTATTCAATTTCAATGAAGTCTAGTATTTTCTACAGGGATCCAGGATTAAGCGCAGATTGGAGACATGATTTTTCAACAACCCAAACATAGTCAAATCGTCAAAGTATACTTCCAGAAAATTATGGATAAACTCTTTGAAGGAAGCTACTACTACACGTGAGAAGATGATAGGCACATTCTTCAAGCCAAAGGGCATGGTTGCATAATGGAAATATCCCCATTATATTTCAAAGGTAGTTTTACTGTGATATTTTGGCGCAATCCTGATTTGATGATACCCTGAAAAACCATTTGTGAATGAATAAGATTCTTGTCCTCCGACATTGTCCGATATTTCATCAGAAAATGGAGTTTGGAATGGATCGTGGACACAAGCATCATTAAATTTGCACAGATCTACACAGATCCTGCTTTCTCCTTTTGTCTTCTTGTCTTGCACTACCTTGAGAGTCACCCAATTAATTTCTTCTACTTGCTCTATGATCCCTGCAAAAATTATCTTATCCAAATCTTCCTTGACCTTCTATTTATATTTTGGATTCAATCTGTATGGATCTACTTCACCGAGTGTGCGTAAGGTTTCAGAGTGATCCTCATGACTCCAAGTTCACCAATTATTCCTTTAAAATCTGAGAAATTTGTAGGGCATAAGTCTCGGTACTCTGTCAGCGAATCAACAAATTTTCCTACTGTTTCATCATCCCAATAATCTCCAATCTTTGCCAACATTGGTTGCTCTTCAGACCCAATATTCACTTGCCAAATATTTAGAGATTTTGTGACATCTAGTGAAGTGAACGAGGGCCCAACAACTGCACATTGTCCATAAAATTCTGAAATCATGATATTCCTTGGATCTTCATCACTCTCTTCAACTGTCAGATTTATGTAATTCACAATATCCCTCATCTGTGCATCCCATGCTGGCAGAGAACACTCTATCGGTGGATTTTTTGTATAAAAGATAACTTCTTGAATGTTATGCAAAGATTTAATAATCTTAACAAACACACTCTCAAAGCTGAATGTCAGAATGAAACTCTCCGTCAGCACAAACCATTCACTAGTAACTCTACACAACTCTGTCTCCAGATAGCAATTAGTAGGTACCTTCCCCAATGTATGAATGAACATGTGGAACCATTCAGGTCATGGTTCTATGCCCCGTACCTAATTCCAATTATCCAAATGTCTGCGTGGATCATCCTTTCCAGAGTAGACTTCTTCCATTGTGATAGTTGAACATTAAAAGTGTAACCTAATCATGCAAGCACAATCATCCCATTTTCCCATGTTTTCTTTATGAGTCTCCCACCATCGTGCTAGAGTAGCGAGCAGTCCGAGATTCAAGGCATGTCATCTCTATTCTTCTTGAACAATTCTTTCAAGCTCTCCTAAAAATATGTTTACATCATTTAAACCATCATAATGCGGTAATTTGTGTACCTCAGATGTTATGCATCAAATAGATTAGGTCAATCCATTATAGCGCAGTGCAGATACTTCATGCAACTAGTTCTGCCAATTTTCCAATTCTTCATCAGAATCTAAGAAACATGAGATGTCCTTTTCCCAATTAATATTTCCATCAGCCATTGGGTTGATCCAATATTCCTTGCGCAAATTCAGCTTATAGATCTGATCAATATCATCATCAACACGCACATGCTCTTTGTATCTTTCTCCTTCTGTGGGATCTAGGGGAATGATGAATCTACTTCCATTTCTTTCAAACTCCATTCTTCTTTTCTTCAGGTTTATGACACCATCCATATCAATAGCCTAGTCGCATCCCAATAGCGTAGGATAAGAAACTATATCATCCAAAATTTGGATAACTTCAAAGTTTGCAAGTACCTTAACACCTTTAATACTAAATACAACCTGTGATAGCCTTCCTAACGGAATGATTTTTTGTTGATTTTCCATGCACAGTTGAATGGTAGACCATTCCAACTTGGCTTCTCCCATGCACTGCCAGGTTTTCTTAGGTAGGACAATGGCATCATACCCCAAATCTAGAATAACCTGATCTATCTCATAAGCACCGATCTGTGCAGTCATACACATCTCTCACCCCGTCCTCTTCTTATTCTTATAGATTTTGCTGAAAACTTGCCAGCGGTTATTCCTTCTTTATTTAGTTATATATCAGAGCCTGAAGGTTCTCTATCTCTTTTTTGTTGTGTAGTAACTTAATAAAAAATTGTAAAAATGGTTTGATTTCTTCATCTACCCCGACCTCCTTCATGGGCCTACCTGATGTTGACGCACTTACTTCTACAAAATCCTTTCGCACTTCAACAAAGTCTCCTTTGCACATTGTAAATCAAATCCATCTTTGTTATTTGGTGCCATATGAATCTAAAGGTCAGTATCTGACTGCTTTCCTTTATCTTCACTAATGGCTGCACTGATGCTATCGACCACATTCACTCAAGGATCTTCCTCATGGTTTTTTTCTCTAACCATATGAATATTATGCGTTAGATTCTGCATCTTTTTCTCCTGCATTTTAGCAATCAAAACAGGGAAATATTCTATTACATGATCAAATTGTCTACAATACTTGCACAATTGTCATGCTGGATTTGGATAGTTGCATGCATAGTGACCAACATCTCTGAAGTTGTAGCAAATAACCTACCCCCTTCCTCAACCAACTATTCCACCTCCTCTTCCTCTTCCTATGGCCTGAAATCCATCATGCCCAGAGGGGGATGCTGGTGAGGTAGGCTCATCTTGCATTCTATATATTTAAGCTTTTTCCAACATCATATCATAAGTCTGACAGTGCTATTCATCATGTCCAAGTGACAAACAAAATTTACAAAAAAACTGATTCATCTCAGGTTTATATTTTCCAACCCTTGGGAAGAAATATATTTCTTGCAATCCCACACATTGACATATTGTGCAACATACTACACTCTTCAGCGGGCTAGGTCCTCCAGCGTTCAAATAATTATTGAGGATGGAACATTGATCCTTATGGTTCCCAACAACTTTAAATTTGATACACCATACCTATGCACATACCTCGTTGCCCTTATCTTCGCATAGATTCTGAATCTCCACGTGCATTGCCTCAAACTGATTCTGAATCTGTTGAGTTCCAAGCGCAACAAGTGTTGTGGTAGCTTCTAATTTCATCGTAATCTATACAACCTCAGCTTGCGTGGAAATATTTTGTTGACCCAAAGGTTGGTGCAGATGTGGGAGTAGAATAATGATAAACCACTCCTTGTGTGGCACATCATTGATAGTAAATCCACCATCTCTAATAATGCGACACTATCAGTGAAAGAAAAAAAGTGACACTTGCAAAATCAAAAGCGACAATTGGGAAACTCACTTAGAAAATGAGGCATTTGCAACCACAAGTGAAAGAATTCTCATTATACTTTGATAGTGCACAAAGCTCAAAAGTGAAATATGAATGTGAAGGTGAGCTCTAAATTAGACTCTTTACATAGGGAGAGCATACATGCAATAGGGTTAAGATTGGTGAGTTTTCTTAGTGCATGTTGGGAAACTAGGATCAACGAGTGAATTAACTGAATTGAAGAAATACACTCTCATTGTCAATGAAAAATTTGAAATCACTATCTACAGAGGTCTCCTTAACACTATCACTGACCATCAAGATTGTGCAGTCTCTGCCCTTAGGAAATACACAATGATTGGCATTAGGGATTGTGAAATTATTTTCAGCAAGGGTTGCACAATATCCATCTCTAGCAATTACACAATCACTATCATTAGATATTGTTCAGTCATTTCCATCAGGAATTGCGTAATGAATATCATGAAGGTTTGCGTAGTGCTTGACTTCCAAGGATGCACATTGATTGTTAGGATTTCTTAGATTGAGCTGTGTTATGAAGGCATCATGGGCTAGGCATGTGTAAGAAAGTTTCTTAGATACTTAAAATATTTTAAATAAGTCTTAATAACTTAGAAAAGAAACAATCAATCATGAAGTAACTACGAATTAACCTTAAATAAAAGATCACAAGATCATAAGGAGGCTCCAAAATTTAGATGTAGTTAAACTTTTGGAGGGTGTTTGTCACAACAACAACACTTGGCGATTCATTGGAACAACTCCAACTTCTTTTTTTAGGTCTAACTTTAGGTACAAGGTATTAGTATTTTAGGAATTATTTATTCACCATGTAGATCACCCCAGGTTCACCACTTGTCTTGACTAAAGAGATATAGTCTCTCCTATCCCTTTCTCGGTTAAAACACAGTTACAAGGCTTATCATATCTCAATTATTTCGATTGGGGAGAAGGATACTATATATTAGCGAGTTTATGATGATCATAGTTTTAGTTTCATATCTGGTGTTTCTCACTTCCAACAAGCATTTTTAGTACCCTAACAGAGTCACTTTTAGGAAACACAAGCATTCCTTCTCTTCTAGTGAGCCTATTCAGTACCCCGACGAAGTTGCTTTCTTCACCTCTCTGTGCAAGAAGCCTTTCTTTTCTTTAACCCCTTATTTTATTTTCAATATGCTCATTGACATTTTTTATCATCATTTATATCGCTAGGGTGGAAGAGGGATCCCAACTTAGTTATAAGCAGGGGAGGTTTTTCCTTTTATAAATACTCTTATATACCTATAAAATTGATATGCTCGCTTTTAGTTTTCTCCTTTCCCTTCTCTAGTCGATTGGATTAATAGGCATAAACATTATTTAATTAAAAATTTTAGTCAGGGAAAGAATAATCTAAAATAGACACGGGCTTCATAGTTCCACCAAAGGATTTTTTTTTCAGAATGAATTGTATTTTCGATCCAGACATCATTGACTTTAAAGATATGTAAACCCAAGCAAATAAGGGAATCACATACTAGAAAATAATTGCTCATTGTCACAATTTCCCGTTCCAAGCTTTGCCACATGGTTATCTTTGAGCCAAACAAAGTAGTTTTCTTGCACAATCTTATTAAACAAAGAAAAAATAAAAATACATGACATAACAAACAAGACATGAAGCAAGAAAATAAAGAAAATTTAAAGACTAAAATGAAAGAGAATACAAGGATAGTGTAAAGCAAAAGGAAAACTAGAATTCTTCTACGTCTAAACCTAACCTAACCAGCTAGAAGTTCAAGACTAATTAAGTGAAATTACCAATTCAACCACATACGTTGTTCCCAAATAGTAATTTGAAGATATGCACGATTGATATCCAAATAAAAAAATGTGCAGAAATAAAGATATTTACCTAACTTACTTGCACATGAGCGTGAAGGTCAAGGCTACAAGTAGCAAGTTTTGGTTTGAATCTTGTTCTATCCAACCTACAAACTTACCACAATATATAGGATTATAAACATGCATATATTGAAGACATTTCTCAAACATACATTGATATGTGTTAAGCTCAAGATAGCATTGGAACTTATTATTAGCAACCAAACTCGTTAGATATGATTCCTCTAACCAGTCAACAATTGGATCATAAAAAAAATAATGCAAAAATATTGGAATTCATGGAAAGATAAGTCTTTAATTATTGAATCCACACTATGAAAAGATCAGGTGAAGAAAACAAAAATTGATCTCACTTAGATGCTTTATCAAGACTGTGGGGACCTAGAATAACAATCAACAAACGCTGAAGTGCCCCAACTCCTTGACATGTATCTGGGCAATAAAGAGATGAATCGAATATATACCAACAACTGACATCGGATAAGTTAATGGGAAAATAATTAAAGGGATGACAAATATTAAAGCTATTGCATGTATCAAATTTGACGACTAACACATTCCATTATTCAAAGGTATACATGTATTAATTTGAGAGGCTCTATAAGCACTTTGAACTAGATAATCTTCCTTCTCACATGATAATGCTCAGAAATGATTAGTTCCTCTTTTCCAATATAGTAAATCATCACTTTGTATCTTATTAAGTATTAGAAAAATAACATGAAATTTTGAATAATTAACACTGATTTTTGATATAGGAAAACCCAAAAATAAAGAGTAGCTAGAAGACCAGGCTAACAAAAGATCAGAATCATGTATCAGATTAGATCCAATATTGATATCAACTTGAGGAATTCAATATTCCAAATTACCAAAGCATTGATTGAGGCTCAATGGGATTGATTGTGCCAAGAAAATGCTTAACTGCATAACATACAAAAGAGAGATAAGAATAAGATCATTCACAGAAGGATTCAACAAGGAAAAGTATTTCAAATGGTTATGATATTTGTCTTGATAATCATAATGACATGTTATAAATTTGTGTACATCCACGAAATACATGTTCCCCAACCTTGGGTTTGATACAAGAGATTCACATGAAGGAGAATTAACAAAACACTACTCTTTTATCTAATAAAAAGCTCTATCTTGAGGATTAAGAAAATTAAATTGAAAAGGTTGAAAATCCTTCAACAGTGAGCTCACATCTAGTGGCACAATGTTAAGGAAATAATTTAGCAATAAAATCCAGACCAATCTAGTTTATTTATGTCATCAAGATCACGTGAACCTGACATAACCATCAACAAAAGTTAAAGTGCCTTGAATCCCTGACAATTCCATAAACTTTTAGATGATAGATGATCAAATTTGGGTGGCTTTGAAAGAGCTACAGGTATATACACACAACTATCATCAGATGTATTGCTGAGAATATTATTAATGTTATTGAATTGATCAGATTTAAGGTTATGAATATGGAACTCTTCATGGGTAAAGAATCTAGATGATTTAGTTGGAGGGCTCCCTAGAACATCTATAACATCTTCTTCCTAACCTATGAAAGATTTACAAATGAAGAAATCATGAACACCAAATTCAATATTTTCTTCTTATAATTGTGAAACCACATCATCTCGTACCTAATTATGATCAAAACGAGTAGGGTAAAGTTATAAATATTTGAAAGAAACTACTAGTGTAGCAGGCTCATCAATCACATGTGAGTTCAATGAATAGTGTGCTAAAGGTGAGAAAATATGAAAAGACTTAGGAGGAGGGACCTTAGTCAGAAAAAAAATGGATCAATATGCATGTTATGCTTCATGGGATCATTTAAACATTCAATATCACCCGAGACACTATCTTGGTGATGGCGGGAAATTTATTGCAAGAGCATATCACGAGGAGGTTGAATATTAATTGAATCAAAATAACTTTCATTGCCATAATGTTTGAATAAAAACATACCAATGTGATTGTCGGATTAGAATTGATCTTCTTCAATAAGGTATATTAAATCATTAAATACTTGAATATCATATTATTTTGATTTAATATATGATGATGTATGGATCAAGCACCCTGAGCTAAAAATATTATCCCAATCCAAAACAGGAATTTTCATACTACAAGAAGGTTGCTCAACAATTATATTGAAGCCTTGCAAATCCATGTCTTCTTAAGGAGTTACAAGATCATCCAATGCACTTGGGCACTCATCACTTCTTATATCAGTAGAAATATGAATGTCAAGGTGGTGTATGTCCAAGGTTTCAACTTGAGTAAGGGTTTGTAGATCATTTGACAGGTTATCAAGATCACAAGAATATGAATCAACTAAAAGTAGTGAATCATAATTTTGACATGGAGGAATCTGAAAGAGGGAATAAATATGGAATGTGTCTTCACTCTTTTTCTCCTCTACTTGTGAGATATAAATGTATTGTAATTGATCATTGTGTGAAACAACAAATTAAAAATCAAAAGTATCTAGGACACTGGTAGAGCGGATTGATTAAGAAAATCAAGGTACAAAGGGTTATGAGGTGTAAATGATAGAGCATAACATATATCCCTTGAAAAAAAAGTACTTTCAATTGAATGAAATTCAAGATCAAGTTTATGCATGTTAGTGTTATCTTGAAGAATCAAGGGATAAAACTCCACATTATTTGATGGAATTATGAGAACCATGAATGCTTTTTTGAATGAATACAAGTTCATGAGAAAAAGATGAACGTTGGGGAAATAGATGTGTAATTTGGTTTAGAAATCTCACAAGTCCAACCTTGACATGAGGGACCAATTTGTTCATTAATGAGAAAGGAGAAGAATAAGGAATAAAAGGAGTAATATATTCCTCCTCTAAGAGTATAGGTTCCTCGTGACCGAGAAAAGTCAGAAGAGTAAAATCACCAGGAGAATTTGATATAATTTTTTTCAGGGAGACTAGAACCAAGCACTGTAACTTCTCACTGAAGATATCCCCATCGATATAATATTCAGGAAATTCATAAGAAAGGTGAAGAAACTAATCAAGAAAATCCTCTACTAACTCATTAAGTTTCATGATAAGTTGATTGATCCTTTTACATACATCTTTATAATCATACCTATCAAAATCTCCACGAAGCTCCTTAACAATTTTTTAAAATGAATGAATAGAAGCAATTGGTAAAGTATGACACCAATGCTTGACATAACCTTCAAGTGTGAGGGTAAACAATCTAGCAGGAGAATAATTACAATATATTCCATTAGAAAGAAAAGTTTTAATGAATAAAACCATATGCAAAAGAACGGTTTTTGAACCCTTTCCAGCAAACTTGAGATATGACAAGTTATGAAATATATGACAAGTTATGAAATATTTCTACAGGGATCGTAAGATGTTATCTATTCGAAAAGAATCTCAATATTATGATTTTGGAATGAGCCATTTTAAGATGAAGATTCAAAGCAGGCTCAACGGGCTTAGCTCGTCATCTTTCCGTCCTTCTAGCACCGATTTTTGATGGTGTTGGAAATCCACTAACAAATGGGGTATCCTCAGTATGAAGTCCGAATTAGACCTCACAAAATTTGGAGTATGAACCCCATATGGATAATAGGCCCAACCATCGTTTACACTTAGATATTTTACTTGACTACAATTACCAACATAAGAGATTATGCATAAAATTTGAGATAAGAAAGTAAGTTGACACTGTAAGGGATACAATTGAAATGTAAATAAGGTACTTTCATGGAAGGGAGAGAAAGAGTGAGCTACTAGAAGAAACGTAATAGTACTATACTAAAAGAGAGACACAAGAAAAAGGATTGACTCATTAGTTAACCTGTAAAATAGTTCACACGATAACAATGATCATGAAAGTAAGTAACAACACACTTTCAACAAGATGCATACCAAATCCATTGAAATAGTTCATTTTCTTTAGCATGTATGAACATAAACATATACCAAAAATATTAAGAAAATAACCTTACAACATCCATGATACATGAATGAAATTGCACTGAATCTAAGAGCTTCTGATGATTAAGTGAAAGTCCCAATATATACAATTAAAATGTTGCACCACTAACTCCAATAGTAGAAGATTAAGCCACCACATGCTCCTCCAAAGAATGATATTCTCTCCTATCCTAAACTAGAGGAGCCGAGGGTAAAAGTTCAAAATCCATTTTATTGAGTTATGAGGGTTTATTTATAACAAATGAGGTGACCTTTCAACTCCCATGTGACTCTTGGCATATCTCATCACTCTTGAGCTCCCTTGTGACTTTTGAGCTTCCACATGACACTTAGACTTCTTAGTGCACAATGGAGGCAAGATTAGGTCAATCCATTGAGCAGTTCAGATATGCAGGAGACAAGAGTGGCATGCTTGGGTTATGTTACTATTGAATGTGTAGTGGATGAGGAGGAGGCTCAAGGGACTATGCAGTTGAGAACTGCAAGGGTCCGAGGATGGCCTTACTAGTCACTGAGAATGCATAATGCACAATTCATGGGAGGGTTGATAAGGATTAGATAGTTGAGAAAGTGTAATCAACAACAAGGAGTGATTGTGCTATGAGGTTTCTCAATGTGAATTTGTAGGATGTTTTCCTCTATGATTTCATAGTGTGAAATTAAAGGAGGTAGGAACTTCACCAATGTGGATTAGGAATGCTCAGCGCACAGTGCTAGGGGATAAAGGATTGGTCATTTATTGAGCAAGTTTTGAGGACAATGAAAACTAGATAAAATTACTAAGTGTGAGATTGGTGACACTAGAAGGTGAGATTAAAAGCATATGACAAGTCTTGAACCTAATTATACACACATATACACGCAAGCATAGGCCAAGAGTACACATACTACCCAAAACCAAAAAATTGTATAGTGAAACGATACTTGTCTCCAAGTGCAACACTTAAGATGTATCTTTATGACATAAGTATTGACTATAACCAAAAGGTGAATTATTCCATGATAATGTGTCTAAAAATGTTCTAATGATATAAAACATCAACTAGTTCAAGGGAGTGCACTGGAGATACATCTAGAAGGTTTTCCATGGAGCTCTGAAGATGTGTGAAAATAAGCAAAAGCTACACATGAAAAAGTGAAAATGACACATTTAAACACAAAGAAAGCACAAGTGACACGTGAAAGAATTAAAGAAGAAAAAAGAGACACTTGAAAATACAGATCAAGCAAAAACGACACACATCATGGAAAAATAAAGCAAAAGAAACACTTACAAAAACTAAAGAAACAGTTGAGAAAGTCAATTAGAATATGAGGAATTTTCAACCACAAGTGAGAGGATGCTCCTTATACTCTGACAATGCACATATCTCAAAAGTGAAAGATGAATGTGATGGTGAGCTCTGGATTAGACTCTTTACATAGTTAGAGTAGACATGCACTATGTTTAATATTGATGAGTGTACTTAGCACATGTCGGGAAACTAGGAGTTAAGAGAGAATTGAATGATTTGAAGAAATACACTCCCATTGTCAATGAAAAATGAACAATCACTATATACAGAGGGTGCCCTTATACTATCATTGTTCATCAAGATTGTGTATTCTCTACCCCTAGGAAATGCGCAAGCATTGGCATCAGGGATATCATAATTACGGACATCAAGGGTTGCACAGCCTCCATCTCTAGCAGTTGTACAATCACTGTCATTAGGTATTGCATAGTCACTACCACCAGGAACTATGAAATTAATGTCATCAAGGATTTCGTAATGCTTTAGTTCCAAGGGTGCACATTGACTGTTAGGCTTGCTTAGATTGAAGTGTGCTATGAATGCATCATGGGCTAGGAATGTGTAAGAAAGTTTCTTCGACACTTAGAATATTTGAAACAAGACTTAAGAAATTAGAAAATAACTAACCAATCATGAAGAAACTATGAATCAACTTGAAATGATAGATCACAAGATCATAAGGAGGCTCCAACATTTAGATGTAGAAAAAAATTATGAGGGTGTTTATCAGAACAACAACAGATCCATTAATAAGTTTGAAGTAGGAAGGTGAAGTATCATATTAATTTTATACTATAGAACCCATAAGTATATTGAGAGTTCATAGAGGATGATAACATCCATCTTAATTGAATGTTGTAAAAAATGTTGGAAGCATGATCGTTAAGGTATCTGTTGAGGTATAAAAGGTGTCTTTTCAAATCCTATTTATCCTACATTAATTATAAATCCAGGTACAACTTTTTATCTCAAGAGTGTACTCAGTCTGAGGCTGCAATTCAATCTAAGAGTAATGCTCTTCAATGTGCAGTATAGTGTCTTAAATACAAGAGTAAACGGATGCTTGAAAATGAAATCTAATTACAACAATATGAAACTTACTGTTCTGAAGTTCAATCACTCACTCACCAATCATCAGTCAAGGATGTAGTAGTAATAACTCTTTCCTCTGTCAACTGATGTAAATGAAATCAAATATGAACAAGGTAATCAATCTGAGAACGTAGGTAGTAACAACCAATGTCCTTTACAATTGATGATCTTACACTCCACACCAAAGCAATTAAATGGAAATGGTAACTGTGTTAAATCAATAATGCTGCTAATGAAAATAGACTGAGCAAGCTCTCTGTGATAACACTCCAAAGCAAAACCAGACTCTTGCAAGAAAGGAATAAACAGTAAAGCTAATTAATAGAAATGAACAAAAAATATATTTACTGGAAATGAATAGCAAATTATTTCTAATGGAAATGAACAACAATCCTGAATAGCAAAGCTCTGTATCTGCAAAGCATAACAATACAAATTATAAAGGAATAAATACTCTTGTTATGTGGAAAGAAACAACAACGCGATTCACTAATGCAACACACCAATTTCATAAATCATTAAACAGTAAGCTATAAACCAAGATAACTATGAAGCAATGCGGTTGAAAGGAAATGAAAACTAATGCAAACCATCACATGACTGGAATTGGAAAGTAAAGGTACAAATAGCAAGTGGATCCAACAGGGCCAGGCCCTTAGCCGCTAGTGAAGCACCGCCGAACTACTCCAGTACCAAATAATGGAATGACAACCGAATTATGTATCAATCATATGTAGCAGAGTTTACAAGAAATCACACTCTGTTTTAATTAACGAGAGTTGATGAAGAATCTTGAAATTACAAGAGGAAATCTGAATAATCATAACATGTCTCCCCGTGATTTCTACAAGCGTTGTTTTTTTATAGTAGCCATCGGATGAAACAAGAAGTACATATAAATTTTAGTAGCGATCCCTCAGGATCGAGAGATCTTGAGGGATTCGCTCTATCTTCCATCTCTAGCTATCATTTTGTCTTCTTGCACTGATGCCACACTATTCCTTTCTTTACTTTGACTGTGCACTCCGATCTTGATCTTCTTGTCTAGATACGATCTTTTGTTGAAGGGACAACAGTTACACCTGCCTTGTCGTTTCCTCCCAAATGGTGGCTTCCCACTTCATCTAGTTCCTATATAGAAGAAAATACAATCTTTAGTTAATTTCGCAATAAGCACTAATCTCCTCAACTCTATTTTAATTCTTCAATATATTATCATTCTAGAATATAAAGGAGTCATGATTAAAGGAAAAATATAAAGAAATACATGGCAAATGCATACCTTTTCCAATGCTCAACAGTACCAAGATGGTTATTTATTTGAGTAAATAGAAACATATGAAACAAGAGAAGACACTCAAGAAGAACACCCCAATCCCACCCATAATATCTATTAATTAAAGAAAAGAACAATTTTGTGCCTTCTATTATAGCTAGTTTTCCAAATTGGGTTTGAAGGTAAAACACTGTGTGATTTCACATGTGATTGAATTATATTGTGCATTTAAGTATTTTAATTTTTAAATGTCGAAAATTAATACACAATTGAAATAAGAAAACTACAATACAATAAAAAATATGCAAATATTAAAGAAAAATAAAAGAATGATAACCCATGTTGATGAATCATAGTGTCTATGGGTTTACAGGTTGTAGATCATATTGGTGTAAGAGTAGTGAATCCTTGACATGAAGATAACTTGTACAAACATTTAAATGTAAACATATTTGAATAGATAAATAATTAATGAATTTATTACCACTAATGAAGATATTAATGACCAGAACTAATATTTTAGGATGTTGTGGTATAAAGTCATAGGAGAAATAAAGACCCACAATCTAGGCTAAATAAGTGCTAATGGTGTTGGATTCGCCAACATTCATGGGATCCCCCGATATGAAGGCCCAACCATACCTCACACCATTTGGAGTAGGATTCCTATTAGTGGGGTGTTAATGATTTGCCTTGGTTTGCAAAACACAAAGATTGGTGCACGATGTCTTTGGTGAGAAAAAGTGTCTAACCCTGCAGAGAGTCAGGTGCAATGAATGAAGGTTCCAACACAATAAGTGAAAAGAAAATTTTCCCCTTAGAGGCCTATAATAATAAGCATCCTAGAAGAAACACACAAGAGAAATGACATCACATGAAATAACAAGCGGAATAGTCCACAAGTTAAGGTGATGGATTAACACATCAACATGCATCCAACAAGATACATACAAATGTAAACGAAATAGTTCATAAAAATATTCTTAAGTTAAAAAACATAAATCACAAATATAAAAAGAGTAGTCCTACTATATTCACAATATATTCATGAAAGCGTCTCGGTTTTGAGTTTTATTAAAACTGATAGTTCCAATCATACATACAACATTTGACAAGCCACTAGCCCCAATAGTGCAATGTGAAGTCTACAACACCTACTCCTCCATACAAGTATACTCCCTCTATGCTACAGAGAAGCCACGACTCACACAAAACTCCCAAGCTCTCTCTAAGCCTAAGCCTAACCAAAATCTTGGCTCCCAAAACCCCCTTACAAGAGTTATGCTGATATATTTATAACAAAGGGGGGTGATTCTTGACATGCCCCCTTTGTGACTCTTGGGAAACCCTCACGAATATTCAAATTATTACATATGACTATTCACATTCAAACAAGGACACTTGGAATTTCAGTTTTATAATAATTACAAATAATATTACATTTTCCACTCATACCCTAACAAGGGTAGAGACAACTTCATAGCCTAACAAGACAAAAAAATATGATGTTGGAGTTAGTGTGAAATAAAGTCATGAAACTTTGACTTGGTGTCTCTCAATCACATACTGGTTCCAACCTTGGTACTGCTCAATGGTCTCCCCAAACTGCGAGATCGTGTTAGGCTAGAAGCTGAATCTTGCCTCCTAATCCTGCATCTGTTAGCCCACTCCTTCTCGTCTTGGCTAATCTTGTGCATGCTCTTCAACCAGTATGGTTGTCATCTATTTGTTGTGTCACCTTTCCTTCCTTATTATTCCTTCTTCTACTTCTCCTCATGTTCTCTTCTTCTTAACTCTCGTTCTTCCCTTAGCTCTTGTTCTGGTTTTTGCGCTCTTAGTTCTTCTTCTTCCAAGATTTTATTTTCTCTTTATTTTATATACTCTTTGCTTCCTCTACCTCCTCTTTTCTTATATCACCAAATATGATTGTTGAATGATATGATCTGCTTGAATCTTCCATATTTTTTCCTCCTATGCATTTTCAACAACCTTCCTCTTTCCCTGATCATATATCTTCCTGTTTCCTTTTGTCTTTGTTTCTTCTTAAACTGCTGCCGTATGTGGGACAACTTGAGAAGCACGATATATATTTATCAAATCATAGGGTATTTATTAGTTATAAAAATTCTTTCATGGTCCTCCTCCTACCACCGGTATGCCTCGATGACCTAGTTGTAGTAGAATCACGAACATTGGTCCTTCAAACTTCCCCTCGAATCATACATATTGAAGTATTTTGTACTGAATTCAAACTTCATTATAGATTTTGATTCAATATATGCAGCTTTGAGAAGATTAATCTCATATGATCTCATCTGTAAAGAAAGAGCGGGCCATGGTGCCTTTTACGTCCTGTTCCTTGTGCTGACAACCATGTGGAGATATGGTAAGACACTTCTTACATGAAAATTTTGTCAATGGAATATCTTGGAAAAATATGTGGATTATTATTCCCACTAAACACTCTGATCAATGTACCATTTGGTAAGGCGAACCAATATGTAATCTTAGATATCACCTCCATTGCTCTTCGTGACATGCAAGATGGATCCTCCTAAAAGATAAGCCTGTAAAGCAAAATAATGAAGTGATCAGTTAATTTCTCCATAAATCCTCTATGGCTACAATCCAAAAGAAACTTGCAGTAGATATGCATGACATTTTCTCTCGGTATACACATCCAGTTCATGCCATGAAACTAATGTTTTGCACAGATCACATCCAGTATGTATACATACATATATAATATAGCTTGATCGCCCTTCATAGGATCCCGAGATCATGCTAGATGAGCTCTTAGCTGGTGAGCCAAAAGGTTTGACTAGTTGAAAGACTTCCCCTTGTTCACCACTTGGTTAAATAATATAGCCCACCCTTCAAGAAAGGTCTTTGTACTCAGTTGGCCATATATTCTGCAAGCTAGGATGACCAAAATCTAGTAGGCCTTCCTGAGTGACCTTGTCTTGTACATGTGGGCTGGTGTTTGTCTAAGCTTCTATGGCTCCTTCACCAAAATCTTGATGATATATTTTGTGCTTTCATATTTGTGGGTGAAATAAAAAAATGAATCCATGATCTTCACTGGCTCAGGAAGATGATACACTCGATGAAAATATTTTTGCAGAAATGTAGCAATATTATGTCTCTTGGTGTTTCTCAATGTCATAGTTTTCTCATCAGTGTGTGAGAAAACCCAATTGATCACATCCACACATAGGAAGGCTAGATACCTACATGCAACCTTGTATAGTCCTGGCTACTTTAAGTTGAGATAAACCTATCGGCCCTCTAAATCTTCCCCGAAGTCTCTTGAAAAAGCATCTTTAATCTATTTCCATGTAAGCTTGGATCCTTTTTCTACAAAAAATTGAGTACCCGCACATACTGGCAAGTTAACTAGAACTTTCTCAACTGCTTTCCAAATACTTCTTTTAGTATTTTATTTTGAGGAATATCACTTGGGTGCCATTTTAACCATGACTTCTAGAGAGGTTCCCAAAAAATTTTGTACCCGTGGGACATAAAAGATACTCACGGCAAGCAAACATCGGTTTTAAGAAAAAATACTTTCAAGGCATGTTCAAGCAGAATACCTGGCATAACATGGAAAGGATTACACAATTTTCATTGGGAAGAGGGTATGCATTCCTAAGGGAACTTTGTATTGTGTAATCCCAGTAGTTAGTGTCGAAGCTTAAGGACTGAGTTTGTGCAACGCATAGTTCAGCCTGGGGAGTGTGTTGGGAGAGACTACACATTATATAGTCTCAGTGTCCAGGGATGCAGATTGAGACCTATAAATACAAAATGTGCTATTGGAAAAACTTGTATTTTGCACTGCACAGGTCCATAGGCCAAGCTCTCATCTTGAGCCTCCAAATTACATAGTGCCCAACTGGGAAAAGTGAAATCCAGTCAAGAAAATGACAGATCCACCCAAGGGAAGTGTGAAAAATGAGAATATCTAAGATATATTAATGGATTTAGTGTAGATATGATTAATTGTAAATGAAACAAGAAAAATCAAGTGCAGAAACTAAGTAAAAGGGAAGAAAACAAAATCGGTGAGGAGAGTCGTCGCAACGACAACCATCACTGCAAAAATGAAGAAACTGATGCGACACTTGTGAAAGGAAAATGATAAATTGAAACACTAGTTATACAATATAAGTTAATTTTAAAATATATCATACATGGAAATAAATAATAAAAAAAATACTCATACAAGACAAACGACAAAAATCGACAAAAAAGCGCCAAAAGCTATAAATGCGAAACTCACCCAGAAAAGTAGCGATGATCGCACCGAAGGTTCCTTGTTCTCCTTGGGAATGCTAGAGCTCCAATATCGAGTTTGAAAATGAGCTCTAGGGGAATTGATTAAATACATTTTAGAAAATTAGGGTTTATGAAGTGCATGCCAAAAATCAAGGAAAAAGGGACACATGGTGAAAATTTCCAAAAACAGAAAGTGTGCTTCCTTAAAGTTACTAAAAATAGATCCTTAAATTTTAGGGATGATTTTTTCTCTTTAAGATTTTCTATTTTTTTGGGAAAAACGTACCATGTACATCACTGAGAAATATTGCGCAATTTAGGAATTGAGCAACTTTTCATCTCAGTGCACTACGCAGTTCCTAAGCTCAGTGAGGGATTGTGCAGTTTCTAGTCTCAATGTTGGGATGCTTTTCATGAATACATAGTTTATGTGCCCAAGGATGATTTCCAGTCATGACTGCACAATTACGGTCAGAAAGGTTGCTTTCCCTCATGGATTGTGTAGTTTCTAGAGGCAAAGCCAGAATTGTTGTGCAAGACTTATACATGAGGTTAGCTTGTGACTTAGAAAAATTAGCTAAGTGAAAATAAAGTGAACACAAGAATAGATGAGGGATAAAAATTAATCAAAGAATGAATACCTGATAACAGTGCAAGATAAGCTACTATGAAAAGAAGGTTAGGCTCCAAAATATAATCAAAGGAAAACTTTTGGAGGGTGGTTGTTTCCGCTACAACACTGGCGACACAATGGTAGAAATATAGCTCTCTAAATGAATCTTATCTTATGAAAAACTAGTCTCACCCTTTCTGAAGTATTTTTGAATTCATTGATCACCACAACTTCTAATCTGTATTTGAAAATTTGAAGGTTTGATGAATTGTGAAAGTAAAATTTTATGTCTTTTAGGAAATTAGGTAATTTAAAAAAGCACATAAATTAAGTGTTTTTAACTTAGTTTGCAGCATAAAAATAGAGACAAAATACCATAAACAGTAACACAAGACAACAAATGATGAAGGAGCTTGGACTACATCTCTTTTTCTTGCTTCCAATGTTCGACCTCTGTCATTAAGTTCTCAAATATGTGATTACATGTATTTTTAGTGCTTAGAATATAAAAATAATGTCTCTAATGGCTCCAAAATAGTAGGAAACCCCGAGTGGGTCTCTTGTTGGTTTCAATTTGGAAAAAAAATAATGAAGTTATTCTATGGTGAATTTTTGTTACTAATTGATTTATATAATACGTTGACCTACTAATCATCCTACGAATCTGCCATTTTCAGAACAATCGAGCGAAAAATTTTCCCGGGACTAGTGAGATTTGCACCAGATTGGGTGAAAATTTTCGCTTGTTTTAAATGTCCAATGACCCCTCGAGAGCACATAAGATTAGGCCACATGCCCTCTTTTTTGTCGTTGGATTCAGGCTCGGCCATAAAAATGCAAACTGATAAAATATAACTCGACTAAATTTGGGTTTCATGCTTCGGGGTATGGTTCAAACTTCATGTCAAACGGTGACCACACCCTAAACCAAGGTTTAGTTATTATACCACTGGAGTTTTCTAGACCCACTTGTGACTGTTGTAAGTTGTGTTAACCGAGGCTTTGGGGCTGAGGTTAAGCCTAATCCCTGATGCCCTTGCTTGTGGTCTCGTGGGTATGGGTTGACCAGGTACCAGGGCTTAACTCCAGTTCCGTCCCCCAACCATTCACCAACTAAACCTTAAATACGACATCGCGACTATATATTTTATGTTCCATCGGTGGCATGGAGGTAATGCACTGTGTTTCCACTCCAAATTTTGGGCATTTGATTCTCGTGATGCCCACTTAGGCCATAAAAAATTTTTAGAACATTGTTGGGAGGCCATATGGTAGCCATCCATTGGCCCACATGGATTCCACCGATTGGACCACAAAACCATAATAATCAACCATTCAAATCACAGTAGCAATAAAACAATCTGGAGAGGAAACTTGGAATCATGCCATTGATCCTAGAAATGCAGTTAGCTTCCCCAGTTAGCATACATACTTCCCAGTCAATGTACCTACATTCAACCTGTAAATGTTTTAGTTATTTAAGAAAATGATCAGAACACGATATTGAGAGCATACGATATCCATTTTGAGTGATTCAAGTTGCATTGGATTTATGGTGATGAGATCTACATTTTGGAACTAGTTTTGAGCACTTTTGAACACTTTGAATTTTGAGAAATTTATTGATCCAATGGATCATTCCTCCCCAGTGGAAGCTTTTAGACCTCCAAAAGATCATTTTTAGTCAAAAAACATATGAGGGTACAATTCCATCACCCTTCCAATCTTAATCCATTTGACTTTGCTTCGATTTTTCCCTTTCAACCCCATAAGAAGGTACTCCATGTTCCCTCGTTTTGAAGTTCTTGTTTTCCTGTCAAGGATGGTGTATTTCTTCAATTATTCAAGATATTCAGGAGAGAAATATTCAATTGAAGGAATCTGAACATCCTCTCCTTGATATTCAATCAAAGGAGGATCATACAATCTCAAATTTTCAACATTACCAACTGCATAGATTTGCATATATAAAGGAAAATATGACGTGAAAAAATTATTACCAATATTTTCTAAAATCTTGAATGGAACATATCTAACTGGTTTAAGTTTTTTACCTTCTCCTTGGAGTCTTTCTTTGCCAATGTGAAGTCAAACTTCATATCCCACTTAGAAACTGTGATCAACACAATGCTTATCATGTCTTGTATTGTACTTGGATTGACTCTTTTACAACTATTCTTGAACTATCTGATGCACCAATTGAGCTTGTTCAATGAATCTCTTGGCCTTATCTATGTCATTATGTCCATCAATAGCAACATCTTTCCCAAAGATAAAATATAGAGGAGATTCTGGTAAGTATCCCAAGCATGCCTCAAATGGAGATGTTTGAGTCGATGAATGTTTGGCCCAGTTGTACGCATGCTAAATATAGTGCAAATTTTCATCCAACAACTTAGGATGATTGCCGCAATAACCACAAAGAAGATGTATTACCATTATTTTAACCCCTACTATTTGGCCATTTTTTTGTGGATGGTGTTAGCCAGCTATAAAATTTGTTATATCAAATGCTAGCTAAATAATTTTTGGAGCCTTCAAGGAACAAATTTTATTGCAAAAGTGTTATCTCTTGAAGACTCTTGAAGGCCTCATGGCTTTGTCAAAATCTTCCCTACTGTGCCCATTTGACACTTTGGAATTCTATTGATTTCATTAGAAGGAAATACTGCTCTAAAGGCCTTTTTCACCCTCCTTCCACTTCCAAAAATAACCTCATTTTTACCCCTTTATTCCCCATAAAAATCCTTCATTTTCATATTTTTCCCCTTTCCCCTCCATCAAAACCCCTTTGATAAGGTTTAAGAATTTTTCTTTGCCTTATGGAAACCCTCAAAACCCTTTGAAAACAAGAGAAAATCATAAAAAATACATATTTTGTATGATAAGGGTTTAAGCCCCCTTGGGAAAAAATCACAAACCACTTCCCCCACATGCTCGCGCCCTACAAACCAGGCGGTAACCCCTCACAGCGCTAATCGCATCGCAAACTTTGAAAATGGTTAGATGAAAAAGACCGGAGTCCCGATTGCGATTAGCCCCTTTTTTGTATACGCCCTGGGCATGTTATATTACATAGAGACCACGGGCCCTACATACGGGCGCCAAGCCATATTATAAATATACATCCCGCCCTTGAAACATTAAAACCTTTGTTTATGTTAATTTTTTGGGTTTTCGTATATCATAAAGATTTCCGCTGGTGCAAAGCTTAAATCACTCCCCACCATCGATCTGGTATGCAGATCAACGAACCAAAAATCAATCACCCTGGTGGTCCCCACGGTCACTTACTGTTAAAAAACCGGAGCAGTTTGATCGCACTACCTTTGTGGGATAAGTTGTTTTCCCCATTTGATCACGATCAATGCCACAGGCTAACACGTGGCCTTAAGCAGTTTTGAAAACCCACCCTCCCTGCGCGTTAAATGTCGACTGTGGGTTCAACACGATATTGACGTGCGCCATCCGATCTGAGGCTGGCTCATCAGAAAGTGATCACAGTCAAAATAAGCTTGGCAGATGAACTAAGGTATGGCGCATTTATCAAAACATCCCTGCCGTTGATCTGGCCCTCAGATCAACGGTCCACATTTGATCGCATCGGATCTTTTCATCGGATGCGTTCTTAACATTTGTTTTTCCTCGCCGATTGCGATCCTCCGATTAGATCTGGACCATCCATGTGTCCAGATCAGATGGTCCCAGATCTTCCCTCATGGTTTCATAGCCCTCCACTGTCCACCAAGAGGATTTTTAAGCATGTAATCCCCACCGTTGATCTCCGCGCGATCAGCGGTTCTGACTTATTCTTCCCTCTGCTCTCCTTTTAACCAATCTTAATTAATCTCGACCGTTGGATGATGCCATCTAATAGCCACGCTCCTCCCCACAGCCTTCTAAGTAGTTTTATCCAAGCAAACACATGATTTCTTAATTATTTTGTGTTTTGCAGGTTTGAATGGTTTGTTCTGTCATATTAAAGAGAAATACGAAGGCTGGGAATGACGATTCTCATGCCTTTGATTTATCAAAGGGAACCATTCACGGGGCTCTACTCCACGTCTCATCGATGCTTCATGGGCATTGATGCCATATGAGCCCTGCACGGACTGCACATCAAGAAGACACAGAGTTAAATAAATTAAAAGAGTATCAGTGTCGAAGACAGAACACAGCAGAACAGAAAGATTGAAGACAATTTGGGGATAACGGCTAAGACTAATTATCAAAAGCCTAATCCTCTAAATTAAGATGCAGTTAAAAGAAAACCCTAAATTTTTATCAGACAGAATGGCCTCCACCACCACATCTGAGGCAAACTGATTCCTCTCAGCTACCACAAAGCCACCTGTAGCCACAAGCATTCAAACGGAGGCCAGAGTTATTGATCAAAATCAGATATTTTCCCTAGCACAGCCAGAGAGTTAATTCTGCCAAAGAACTTAATGCGAAAATATCAGTAGAGTTATTACATCCTAAATAGAGCCTTAAAAGTCAACATAAGCTCTCACTGAGCTTAAATCTTAATGCAAATTATTTAATACAGAGGACACCTATGTAAGCTTCTTCATCGAGCCCCTCAAAGGTCGAGAAGCCTTAAAGACTATATTAAATACCCTTGGAGATCTTTTATCAGATCCCACCTCCTCATTCTTCTATAAATACTTCTGTAAAAGATGAGAAAATGTTGGTTGCTGAATGTTGAAATACAATTGAACTCGAAACTTCTGATTTTAAATAGTGTTCACTGGCTCTTGAAGCTCTGCTTGTGATAGAATAGTTAGTCTGGGGAGTGTAGTTGATTTCTAAACTAAAGCATTGGACTTAAATATGTAACTGGTTTGGAGCATCAATACAAGCTGATTTATGGGATCCTGGTCTATGTCGATGGTGATGTTATTTCTTATTGTGAATTGTTGTTTTATTTATGTTTTCACTATGTTCATATTCTCTTATAAATAACATCATGCATGGAGTTAGGACCTACTGTATATCCGTACCCTTCTCCGACTTAAAATCTTTATCTGAATGTTTTCTTCCAAATTTGTATTATTTAGGAATGATTTAATTCAGTTCAAGCAGTAGGAATGTTGGCGTTCCCTCGTCCTCCTGTTTAGCTAATTGTTATTCTTAAATGTTATTTTTAGTATATGTTAAGTAGAGATGAACTAAGGAAGATATAGTGTGCCTTGGTCCTAGTTTCATCCCCAAAGACTGTCTGAATGTTTCCCTTGGAATGTGTTGAAAGCTGGCTAGTGTTGAAAATCTTACAAGATCTTAGGTAATTCTTTGTTATCTTTGTGTTTGTCTTGAAAGTTACCAAGTAGAGCAGAGCTAGGAGAGGATTTGTGGTGAGTCCTACCCACTAGTTTCTTCTCCAACAGTTGTCTTGAAGTTTCCCTTTGTTTTAAAAATGTTTTTCTATTGAAAGTACATCAAAATCAGGTTAGTTTAGAGTTACTTACGTGATCTTAGATTACTTTCATGCCTTTCTTAAGTATATTTCAAAAGCAGGCTAGTTTATAAGTACTTGCCTAATCTTAGGCTTCTCTTTGTTCTTCATTTGTTTAATTCCCCTTCTTGTTGTATCATTTCATTCCATAAATCAAACTTTAAAGAAATCCTTAGACATAGATGACTTGCCCCATGGACCACTCTTGCCCCTTGTTGTTTCAATTAAACCCTATTATGACTCCATAGCCCAATGGACTAAAACTTGAAATTATCTATCTTCCTGGCCAAAGCTTGTCCTATTTTCTTGCAACTTCACACCTTTGAAACTCTTTGCATTTAGAACTTTCCACTCAAGAAATATTCATGCTCAACCATCCAAAAACATACAAAACCCTCGGTCTTCATAACTAGCCTAATATCATTACCCAATATTTCAAAGAAAAATCCATCTTTGCACTTATTGGAGAGATTCCTCTCTGGATTCAGGAGGGCTAGATCCTAGAATCCAAAAGTGGTTGAAACAATGTTGTTTCTGTGATTGGATTTTGCCAATATTTCTAAATACAGATTCCTAACATTTATGGTGACTCCACTGGGGAACTGAGTCAAATTTTCATCTTAGGTTCCCTTAAAAATTTCATAAAACCTTGTGAGTAAAAAGCAGCCTTTTCAAGCACTACCAAATGCATGGTAATCATGGTAAAACTTGTTTGAATCAGTGACAAACTAGGCAAACCCTAGGATTCTCATAAGAATTTATATAACCTTGAAAGATCAGCTGGCTTAGCCATAAGAGTAGATTGTCTTTGTCTCATAACCGCAACTAAGTTTTGAAACAGATTTAGGACACTCTTAGAAACCACACAACTGAAAAATAGCTCAGAAAACACCAAAATATTTCAGATTGGTATCCAATAAACATGGTGGTGGACCATAAAACCTTTTACCTCCTTAGGAGCTAAAAACTTCCACTTGGCGACTCCACAATCCTGAACAGACCTTGAGATTCCACTGGGAAGAACCTTTATAATTGTAATATCATTCAAACTCAGTTAGAGGACTATAGGATTAAAATTTGTGTAAACAGAGTAGTTGAACTTTTAAAGACTGTCATACCTAGTTGAAATTTTCTTGTTTATTTGGGTCCGAAAAACACAGCATAGTGGCTCCTAGAAAGATTCACACTAGAGCCTATCCTAACCCTGATCCACCTGAGATAGTTGATAACCCAGAAAGTATCCTTAGGAAGTCTCCTAGGATTAAATTACCAACTGTTTTCAGATCACCCTTGAGAGCTAATTCAGTTCCTGAAAATCTTTAAGCTCTACAACAATCACAAGTTGACTTAGTAAATCCATTTAGAACTAGGTCTCTTGATGATTTAGATCAGTTAGATTCGGAGTCCTCACTTGCATCTCTTGAAAGAAGTGAACATCCTGGTAGCAGAGAAACAACACCTCTTGATTTACATTTCCTTCACAACTTAGGTGTCTCTCATCCAAGATCGGCTCAGCAATCTACTCCTGGACCATCCACTTCTGCTCACCCTACATCCACTATTCAAACCATTCCATTCCAGCCCACTTTTCCTTTTTTTAATCCTCCTCTTGTGAATCCAACCCCACCACATATCATGGCAGCATGGTATGCTCCGTTAGTCCTTCCTGTACCATTAGTCAATCTTCCACAGGACTATCAATCCAAAATTCCATTGTATGATGCTATTAATGCTTCAACTGCTTCAAAACATGTGGATAAGATGAATGACTACTTTGAAAAAAATGAAATTGATGATGATTCTGTCAAGCTTAGATTGTTTGCTCAGACTCTGGGGGAAGAAGTAATAAAATTGTTTAAAGGCTTAACCCCCCATAGTATCAATGATCTCCAAGCCTTCCATCAAACATTCTTAAACAAATGGGAAGTAAAGAAGAATCCTCTCCAAGTCCTTTCTAATTACAAGAACCTCCATAGAAACACGGGGGAAAGTGTTCAAGCTTATTGTACCAGATTTAATAGTGTATATAATGCACTTTCCCCAGATCTAAAACCTCCACAAGGCTCAGCTTTAAACAAGTTTCCTGAAGGGTTTGACCCTGAGATGGCCTATTAGCTAAGAGAAAGGGATCCTGCAACTCTTGAAGAGATGCAAAAAGGAGCTCTTGCTGTGGAAGTGAACTTAATGGAGAAGAGAGCAAGAATGAAAAATGAGAAGAGAGTTTCCTTTAGAGAGGAAAACACACCTTCTACTTCCAACTCAAAGATGGAGAGAATGATGGAGGAGATGATGAAGAAAATGAGCATCCTTGAGAGAGCACAAGCCAGTCAAAACTAAACTGCTCCTCAAAACAGAAACCAGAACCAGAATCAGAATTTTAGAAGAAACCAACCTCCAAACAGACCTAGGGAGGATGATCAACAGATCACTCCTCCCTTTCATCAAAACTGTGTAAGTGAGGTTGAGGAAACAGATGAGATAACAGAGGAAGATGATATTAACATGTTAGGAGTAGATAATGATGACTTTGAAGTCCATTATAATAGAAAACAAGGTCTTTATACACCTTATGATGACAAAATAGACGATGATGAAAATTATCGTCAAGACATGGAAAATGTCATCATGGAGTCTCAAAGAGAATATGACCTTAGAAGCAAAACCAGTCAACAAACTCCCTACACTAAAACCTTTGACAAATCTTCACAAAACAGCACTGCAACCAAGCCTAAAGTTGCCAAACAAAAGGACAAAACAATGGCTATTAATTCTGATAAAGGTAGAGAGAAATGCACTCAAAACAATGAAAAATAGAGTGCAGGCCTTAGTAGTGCTAACACTTTAGCTAGTACTCCTGTTAAGACCATTTTGTCAACTGTAAATAGAAAAAATCAGCAATATGATGTTGCTAATAGAGTGACAGCTAATAAGGCTACGACAAGTACTTCAAAGAATCAAATTCCTTTCAGCCTGGAGTAGGAAATTTCCAGAATCAAAATCTCTATTCCCTTGACTGAGTTAGTTTCCCAACATGTATATAGGACCCAAATTTTGAGAGCTTTAAATATAGAATAAAATGAGGACACTATCAATCTTAACGATGACCAACCAGAGATGATTTTTGGTCCTAAGATTGAAGGTAGATATCAAGAGGGACATGTTCCCCCCTTTTATGCAAGTTTAAATGTTCATGACAAAATTTTGCACAATGCTATGCATGATTCCGGGGCTTCTCATAATTTAATGCCTAAAGCTGTAATGGAGAGCCTTGGTCTAGAAATCACCAGACCTTATAAAGGCCTTTACTCCTTTGACTCAAGCAGAGTAAAATGTTTAGGATTAATCAAAGGCCTTTGCGTTAACTTAGCCCAGATTCCAGCCAAATTCTTAGTAATGGATATTGTTGTGGCTAATATGCCCCTAAAGTATGGAATGCTATTATCTAGGTCTTGGGGAGCTAAGTTATAAGGAACTATGTAGATGGACATGACCTATGCGACCATCCCTGTTTTCAATCAGATAAGAAGACTTTACAGGGAGTCTCATATTCAATACACAGTTACAAATCAAGACCGACCACAAAGCTCTCCTCTATATTCTGTAAATACAGGCCTTGATTCTTTTATTATGTTCAACGATGAAACAATTAGTGAACAAGTCACTTTAACATGATTAATGGTTGATAGGGAGGTAGAGGAACACAACCCAGGAGTGTCAAAATAGTTTGTTGCGTTTGAAAATGTTAGCAAACCAAATAAAGGTCTTGAGCTACAAGTCACATGTCCATTGCTCTTAAACCTTGATAGTTAAGAAAAAAACCCTCAACACAGCGAAAAAATTGAGTTGAAACAAATACAACTAAGTGCTGAGATTCCACAACAACCCGTAAGCACTTTAGTTGAAGAGGATGATCACCAAATGGATGAAACCGAACATAGTCCTCTGTGGAGTATGTATTTTGACGGATCCTACACTAAGAACAATGCTGGTGCAGGTGTCTTGATCTACAACACTGAAAGTAACCAAATAGAAATCATTTCCTACAAATTAAACTTTCAGTGTTCTAAAAACATAGTGGAATATGAATCCCTTCTCTTAGGCTTACGTTTGTTGAAAAAGGTAGGAGCCAAGAGAATCAAAGTGAATGGGGATTCTGAGTTAGTCATTAGGCAAGTCAATGTGGAGTATAACACAAATAATCCCAGACTTAGGGCCTACTGAAACGATGTCATGGACCTTTTAAAAACTTTCGAGGAGTCCAAACTGATGTTTGTCCCAAGAAAAAGAAATATTGCTGCCCAAAATTTAGCCTTTGCAGCTAGAACATGCTTAATGCCATATGAAACCAAAGACTGCACAACTCAGATAGAATTTAGACCAGCTATGCCTGATAATGAAAAGTATTGGCAGGTGTTTGACGGAGACAAACAAATAGAAGACTTCATGCAATTCAGAAATGAATTCAAACTAAACAATTTGGAATCAGATTATGATACAGGCTGCAGTGAAGAAATTTTTTTTGGTGAAGAAGAGTTGTCTCCTGAGCTTGTCAATATTAATCTTCTGACTAGAAAACTTAAAAACAAAATAGAATTGAATGCAGAGTTAGAAACAGAGGAGTTAGAAACTCTGCACTCTAAATATGAAAGTTTTCCAAGCAGTTTGGAACCTTTAGAAGAGTTTTTTGATTTTAACGATGTGGCCAGGAAGCCAAAACTGGAACCTGTAGAGACTGAAGTGGAAGAGTGCAATATAGGTAGTGAACTTAAACCGAAAATGATTAAACTGTCTAAAAATTTTCCAGCTCACATTAAACTCAAATACATAGAGTTGTTTAAATAATTTTCTGATGTTTTTGCATGGAGTTACGAAGATCTAAAATCCTATGACACTGAAATAATACAGCACAAAATTCCCCTCAAAGAAAGCCAAAAAACATTCAAACAAAAACTATGCAGAATAAACCCTGTGCAATTGCCCTTGGTTCAGAAGGAGATCATGAAAATATATGAAGCTGGTATTATTGTCCCTATTAGATATTCTGAGTGGGTGTCTAATTTGGTGTTAGTTAGGAAGAAAACTGGAAAGATCAGGCTTTGTATAGACTTTAGAGACTTAAAAAAAGCTTCATTAAAGGACAACTACCCTTTACCTAAGATGGATCATATTTTACAAAGGGTGGTAGGGTCTAGAAGAATTTCTTTTCTTGATGGCTACTCAGGGTACAATTAGATCTTAGTTCACCCTGCTGATCAATTAAAGACAACCTTTACTACACCATGGGGCACTTTCGTGTATGTGAAAATGCCTTTTGTTCTAATGAATGCTGGAGCAACTTTTCAAAGGGCCATGGACATAGAATTCTTCGAAGAGCTAGGCTACTTCATCATTATATACTTTGATGATGTTACTGTGTTTTCAAAGACAGATGAAGAACACTTAAAACATTTAAGAACAATTTTCGAGAAATGCAGAAAGTTTGGGATATCTTTAAACCCTAAGAAAACACTATTTGGGCTCCAAGAAGGTAAAATTCTTGGGCACATTATTTCAGAACAGGGTATTAAGATAGATCCAAGGAGGATTGAGGCCATATTTCAAATCTCTCATCCTCGAAACATCAAGGAGTTGCAATCGTTCATTGGAAAGATTAAATTTTTGAGAAGGTTCATCCCCAACTTGGCTGAGCTCCTTAGAAATATCACAAAGATGTTGAGGAAGGAGAAAGGGGTAAAATGGACCTTGGAATCAAAGAAGTCCTTTGAGCTGGTGAAACAAGCATTAACCAAAACACCGGTTCTAATAAGTCCTGATTTTTCAAAATATTTTTATATTTTTTCTTTTGCATCAGAACATACCATAGTTGCTGTCCTTTTACAGAAAAATCCACAAGGACAAGAGTAGCCTATTGCACTCTTTATTAAGGAATTGAGGGATGCCCCTCTAAAGTATAACATTATGGAGAAGCAAGCTTTTTCTTTGGTTAAAGCTTTGAAAGACTTCAGAGTATACATCTTGCACTCACACATCATTGCCTTTTTCCCAAATTCAGTTGTGAAAGACATTCTAACACAGGACCCAGATGGAAAGAGAGGTAATTGGATAGATGTTATTCTTGAATATGATTTAGAGATAAAGCCCACTAAACTCATCAAAGGCCAAGGTCTAGCTATATTAATGGCTGAATCCAATTTTGAGGTTCTCAATATTAATATGATTAATGCTTCAGACGAACAAGAGGAAATATCAACTCCCATTGTTGAAGACCATTTTATGAATTCTTCTTGGTATGCTGATATTATTTATGTTTTTCTTAATCTGAATACACCTCCTGGTTTGACAAAAACAAAGGCAAGATTCCTAAAGTTAAAAGCTGTAAACTATTGCATTATAGATAGATGTCTTTATTGGAAAAATGCAAGTGGTGTATAGCTTAAATGTTTGCCTAAGTAATGTGCAGAGAAGGTTAAGCACAAGTTCCATGAAGGAGAGTGTGGAGGTCATTTGTACTGGAAGACAACGACCAACAAAATTTTGAGGGTTGGTTTCTATTGGCCTAATATTTTTCCTGATATACACACGATGATCATTGCCTGTCATAAATGTCAACTTTTTGAAGGAAAAAGAAAACTGCTACCCCTACCTCTGCATCCAATCACTTTTGAAGCTCCTTTTCAACAGTGGGGATTTGATTTCATAGGAGAAATCCATCCACCATCTTCTGCCCAGCATAGATGGATTCTCACTGCCACAGAATATTTCACTAAGTGGATAGAAGCCATACCTTGTAGGCAGGCCAATGATTCTATTATTATAAAATTCATGGAGGCTAACATTTTCTCCAGATTTGGTTGTCCTACCAAGATCATCATTGATAATGCAACATCATTTGGATCAAAGATGGTCTCCTGCCCTTATAGGTATCGGATAACATTAGGGCATTCCACGACTGTACCCTCAAGGTAATGGACTTTTGAGAATCCTCAAACAAGAGTTTAGTGAACATAATCAAGCTGTTGGAGGACAACAAAAGTGTTGGCACACAAAGCTAGTTCATGCACTTGGGGTGATAGATTGACTTTGAAGAAATCTATTGGTATGTCACCTTTCCAACTCGTGTATGGTACTGATGCAATTTTTCCAACCAGCCTTGGTGTACCAGTTATGAAGTTGATTCAAGAGTTGCAAATTGAAGATAATGACATGTTCAGAAGAATAAATCAGACCATTCATATTCAACAAACCAGGGAGGAGGTTTATAACAAAGCATTACAGAAGCAGGACAAAATTAAAAAGATTTTTGACACAAGAACAAAGGCCAGAAATTTCAATAATGGGGACAAAGTTTTGAAGTGGGACTCAAGGAGGGAAGACAAGGGAAAGCACGGAAAATTTGACAACTTATGGCTTGGCCCTTACTCTATTCATTTAGCTGCTAGTAATAATGTGTATTTCTTGCAAGAATTGAATGGAGTAGAATTGTTTGGGGGTCCTGTCAATGGAAGGATGCTTAAGCATTACTTCTCTTGATCCATGTTATGTTCTGAAAGCCTTTTATCTTTTTTCTCATTGTAAATACTTCACCCATCATTGCATTCAAAGTTATAAACATAAAAAATACAAAAAGAAATAAAGAAAGAAAAGAGGGAAGATTGTGAAAAGAAGAAAGGTATAGGCCCATACCAAAAAAGAGAAACAAATCTGAAAGTGTGCAAGCTCAAATGCCACTCCTAAAGAACACACTTCTAGTTAGTCAAACAGCCTAATCTTGACTAATTAGTTTTAAATTTTCTGCTAATAGGATAGTGAATTCTATTTGCCAAACTGTTTAATCTTGGCTTATCAGTAGATAGTTTAGGATATAAATTAAAGGTTCAAACATGCTCAAAATCTGAACCTAAGTTTCCAAAGAAAATGACTCAAATCTGTTTCAATTTCTGAGTCAAAAAAGATGTAAATCTGGTTCCAATTAGCTCAAAATCTGAACCAGTTGACAAAGGAAAGACAACTCAAACAAAAGTCAAAACAAAGCTGTAAAAGAGATGAAGGAAATGCTTGGAAATTTCACATCTTAAGCCTTCCATTTTGATTTAATTTTCTTCAAAATAAGATCTATGAGTAGCTTGTTTTTATGCCATAGATCAACAACAAGTTAGACTGTTCAATCCTGACTTGTATGCTTTTTAAATTTCTGTTGTAGAATGTAGAGAATAAAAATTTGTTGGGCAGTTTAATCCCAACATATAGTAGATTAGGTAGAGAATAATATGGGCTCAACTGTTTAATCTGAGTCCATGGAGAAATAAGGAGTAGAAATAGATTAGATTTCCTGCTTTCAAAAGAATAAAATGTTGTAAAAGAGTTTGCCAATCCAAGTGCACTCTAAAGAGGAAAAAATGTTAGATCTGTAGGATTGGGTAGGTAGAAAGCTTGTTGATGAAAGATCCATTGTTTTTATGGCCGCTAATATGTTTCCAGAGCAAAATAAGATAATTCAAGGAAAGAAAGGCAGCCCAATGGATGAGGCATTTTTCAACCTCCCAGAGAATGCAAGTCTGAAGTTCTTGATGCCTTTAAGAAGGCACCATCCCCAAGTGGAGCCACTATTAGCCAGCTATAAATTTTTTTATATCAAATGTTGGCTAAATCATTTTTTGAGCCTTCAAGGAACAAATTTGATTGCAAAAAGTGTTATCTCTTGAAGACTCTTGAAGGCCTCTTGCCTCTGTCCAAATCTTCCCTACTGTGCCCATTTGACACTCTGGAATTCTGCTGATTTCATGAGAAGGAAATACTGCTCCAAAGGCCTTTTTCCCCCTCCTTCTACTTCCAAAAATAACCTCATTTTTACCCCTTTATTCCCCATAAAAATCCTTCATTTTCATATTTTCCCCCTTTCCCCTCCATCAAAACCCCTTTGATAAGGTTTAAGACTTTTTCTTTTCTTATCAAAACCCTCAAAACCCTTTGAAAACCAGAGAAAATCATAAAAAATACATATTTTGTATGATAAGGGTTTAAGCCTCCTTGGGCCAAAATCACAAACCACTTCCCCCACATGCCCACGCCCTACAAACTAGGCACTAACCCCTCACAGTGCTAATCGCATCGCAAACTTTGAAAATGGTTAGATGAAAAAGACCGGAGTCCTGATTGCGATTAGCCCCTTTTTTTGTATACGCCCTGGCAATGTTATATTACATAGAGACCACAGGCCCCGCAGACGGGTGCCAAGCCATATTATAAATATAAATCCTGCCACAAAAGCATTAAAACCTTTGTTTATATTAATTTTTTGGGTTTTCTTATATTATAAAGATTTCCGCCGGTGCAAAGCTTAAATCGCTCCCCACCGTTGATCTGATCTGCAGATAGATGACCCACAAATCAATCACCTCGGTGGTCCCCACGATCACTTACTATTCAAAAACCGGAGCATTTTGATCTGACCTCCTTTGTGGGCTAAGTTGTTTTCCCCATTTGATCGCGATCAATGCCATAGGCTAACACGTGGCCTTAAGCAGTTTTGAAAACCCACCCTCCCCGCGCGTTAAATGTTGACTGTGGGTTTAATGTGATATTGATGTGCGCCGTCCGATCTGAGGCCGGCTCATCGGACGATGATTGCACGCAAAAGAAGCTTGGGGGATGAGCTAAGGTATGACGCATTTATCAAAACATCCTCGCCGTTGATCTGGCCCTCAGATCTTTTCATCAGATGCATTCTTAACATTTGTTTTTCCCCACCGATTGCGATCCTCTGATTAGATCTGGACCATCCACGTGTCCAGATAAGATGGTTCCCAATCTTCACTCATGGTTTCATTGCCATCTGCCGTCCACCAAGAGGATTTTTAAGCATGTAATCCCCACCGTTGATCTTTGCGCGAGCAGCGGTTCTGACTTATTCTTCCCTCTGCTCTCCTTTTAACTGTTCTTAATTAATCTCGACCTTTGGATGATGCCATCTAACAGCCACGCTCTTCCCCACAGCCTTGTAAGTAGTTTTATCCAAGAAAACATTGGATTTCTTAATTAGTTTGTGTTTTGCAGGTTTGAATGGTTTGTTCCGTCATATTAAAGAGAAAGCCGAAGGCTGGGACTGAAGATTCTCACACCTTTGATTTATCAAAGGGAATGATTCACGGGGCTCTACTCCACGTCTCATTGATGCTTCGTGGGCATTGATGTCATATGAGCCCTGCGCGGCCTGCACATCAACAAGACATAGAGTTAAATAAATTAAAAGAGTATCAGTGTCGAAGACAGAACACAACAGAATAGAAATATTGATGAGAATTTGGGGATTACGGCTAAGACTGATTATCAAAAGCCTAATCCTCAAAATTAAGACGCAGTTAAAAGAAAACTCTAAATGTTTATCAGACAGAATGGCCTCCACCGCCACATCTGAGGCAAATTGATTCCTCTCAACTACCACAAAGCCACCTGTAGCCACAAGCATTCGAACGGAGGTTAGAGTTATTGATCAAAATCAGATATTTTCCTCAGCGCAGCCAGAGAGTTAATTCTTCCAAAAAACTTAATGCGAAAATATCAGCAGAGTTATTACATCCAAAATATAGCCTTAAAAGTCAACATAAGCTCTCACCGAGCTTAAATATTAATGTAAATTATTTAATACAAAGGACACCTATGTAAGCTTCTTCATCGAGCCCCTCAAAGGTTGAGATGCCTTAAAGACTGTATTAAGTACCCTTGGAGATGTTTTATCAGATCCCACCTCCTCATTCTTCTATAAATACTTCTGTAGAAGATGAGAAAATGTTGGTTGCTGAACGTTGAAATAAAATTGAGCTGGAAACTTCTAATTGTAAATAGTGTTCACTGGCTCTTGAAGCTCTACTTGTGATAAACTAGTTAGTCTGGGGAGTGTAGTTGATTGCTAAACTAAAGCATTGAACTTAAAGATGTAACTGGTTTGGAGCATCAATACAAGATGATTTATGGGATCCTGGTCTATATCGACGGCGATGTTATTTATTATTGTTAATTGTTGTTTTATTTCTGTTTTCACTGTGTTCATATCCTCTTATAAAGAACATGTCAAACCAGGAGGTAACTCCTCAAATCAGAATGTGTATTAGCTGAAGAATGCATATGGATTTATACATGGAGGTGAGGCTATTGGGATTCATCTCCCAATGACTCTTGGCCTTCCTTATTTCCTACTATTAATTAATATACAATATTAAATATGCACACCCATCCATAGGATTAGGTGTCAACATTCCCCCCTTTAATCCGAAGGGATGTTGGTGAGTCCAAGCATCGATCTGAACTTTTCAAACTTTTCTCTTCCAAGTGCTTTGGTGAAGATGTCGGCAGTTTGCTCATTTGTGGAACAATGATGTAGATGGATGGTTTTGGCCTGAACATGATGTCGAATTAGATGGTACTTTGTATTGATGTGCTTTGTTCGATCATGGAACTTTGGGTTCTTAGCCAACTTTATTGCAGAAGTGTTGTCGACATGAGTGGAGTGGAATAAATTTGTTTCATCTGCAAATCTTCCAGGATTTTCTGGAGCCACACAATTTCCTTTGTTGCTTCAGCTGCTGCCACATATTCTGCCTCGGTCGTGGAATCTGCTGGAACTGACTATTTGCGTGATCTCCATGAGACAGCTCCTGATCCAAGACTCATGGTGTAACCTGTAGTAGACACCCCTATTTCTTTGTCGCCATCAAAGTCTGAATCAGAGTATCCGATCAAGCTGAAGTCGCCTACCTGTGTATATTTGAGTCCAAAGTCTTGAGTCCCCTTCAAGTACCTTAGCACTCTTTTTGCAGCAGACCAATGTCCTTCACAAGGTTTTTGCATGAACCTTGAGAGGATTCCAACAGCAAATGAAATGTCAGGTCTGGTGGTGGTCAAATAGATAAGACTTCCTACAAGCTGTCTATACTTAGTTGCATCCTCAAATTCCTTCCCTTCAATAGATGTGAGCTTCAAGTTTTGTTCCATTGGAGTGCTTAAGGGTTTACAGTCATCCATGCCAAATTTGTTCAAGAGATCTCCAATGTACTTCTTTTGAGAAAGAAATATGAATTTAGGATGTTGAATTACTTCAATACCCAAATAGTAATGAACATGACCCAAATCGGTCATTTCAAAACCTTTCTTCAACTCTTTCTTCATGGATGCAATATAGCTCTCATTGTTTCCTGTTATCAAAAGATCATCTACATATACCACAAGATATACAACTGTTTTTCCAACTTTCTTAACAAATAAAGTTGCATCATCAAGATCAAAATGTTTGAAATCAAGTTTCAGAAGATGCTCGGTCAATTTATCATACCAAGCTCGTGGTGCTTGCTTAAGGCCATACAAGGATTTTACAAGTTTGCAAACTTTGTGTTCTTGACCCTTTATCACAAATCCTTCTGGCTGGGACATATAAACTTTCTCCTTTAGATCTCCATTCAAGAAGGCTGTTTTTACATCCATCTGATGGACTTTCCATCCATTACGAGCTGCTAAGGCAAAGAGAGTCCGGATGGTGGTCCATTTTACTGTGGGAGCAAAAGTTTCTTCATAATCGACTCCTCCTTTTTGTGCGAATCCTTTTGCCACAAGCCTGGCCTTGTGCTTGTCAAGTGAGCCGTCTGCTTTGTACTTGTTCTTGTAGACCCACTTACAGCCAATTGGTTTCGTTCCCAAAGGCGGATCAACCAACTTCCAAGTGCCATTCTTTATCAAGGCATCATACTCCTTCTGCATCGCTTCTTTCCATTCATCATGAGAAGCGGCTTCTTTGAAGGAAGTTGGTTCATGATCTGTAGAAAAACTCAATTCACAGTTATAAGCAATATCCATATCAACAGGGGAATCATAATTATCTACATCACCTTCGATTTCTTGAGTGGAACTTCTTGTTCCTGTTTTTCCAACCTCATCAGGATGAACATCCTCCAGTGTCTTTGTCAGCCATTTGGGGAAACCTTTCTGAGATGGCCCTGGCTGGTCACTTGAGTGAGTTGGGATTGATTCAAGATTCAATCTCCCAATTCTGTCAATCACATCATCCAATGTGTCATCCGTGGTTGTTTCTTCATGTGGGGAAGATGATTCCACAGTTTGATTCAATATCGGAATCCCCCCTTCAAGATGTGGAATCACATTATCAAATTCTTGGAAAGGCTTTGCATGTGTGAATCTATCCAGGCGATCAAGTTGCCACTCAACAACCTTGTCACTCTTGGAAGATTCAAGAAATATGACATCTCTTGCTATCACAAACTTCTTATTTGCTTCATCATAAAGACGATATCCTTTGGAGGTATTGGAGTACCCCAAGAAGATACATTTTCTGCTTCTAGCACCAAGTTTGTTCCTTTGACCCTTGGGTATCAAGGCATAACAGGTGGACCCAAAGACCCTGAAATGCTTTACCGAAGGAATGTGGCCATGCCACATTTCAAAAGGAGTTTTGTTTCTAATTGAACTTGAAGGACACATATTCTTTATGTAAACAGCACATAGAACTGCATCAGCCCAAAACATCAATTTCACATTCTTGAAAAATAACATGGAGCGAACCATATTTAAAATAGTTCTGTTCATTCTTTCAGCTACACCGTTCTGTTGTGGATTATATGGCACAGTTGTTTAATGTTTGATTCCATGTTGACGAAGATAATTTTCAAATTCGTTTGAAGTGTATTCTTTTCCATTATCAGTACGTAGAGAGCCAATATGTGTTTGTGCATCATTTTCAATCCATGCATGAAAATTCTTGAAAGTTTGAAAAGCATCGGACTTATTCTTCAGTAAGTAAATCCAACACATTCTGGTGTAGTCATCAATAAATGTCATCATGTATTTGTTTCCATTTGCAGAAGCAATAGGCATAGGGCCACATAAATCTGAATGAACAAGTTCAAGTTTCCTATGTGCTCTTGAGTGTGAATCATGAAATGGTTGTTTGCTATTCTTTCCTAGAATACAAGCATCACATTCCTTAGGTTTTCTAGGAATTGTAGGCAGTCCATCAACACCATTTTTCTTCAACAAACGAAGGTTGTCATAGTTTAAGTGTCCAAATCTAGCATGCCATAAAATACTTGATGGAAATGTACCTTCATCATGATGTGAACTGAATGAAAAGAAGTGTCCAAATCTAGCATGCCATAAAAGACTTGATGGGAATGTACCTTCATCATGATGTGAACTGAATGCAAAGTTTTGAGCATGAGCAGATGAACGTTTCAGCTTCAAGAGTCTCCCTTCTTCTATTCCCTCCATGACAAGTGAGTGATCTGATGCTTCTCTTGATCAGCTTTAAGTATCAAACAAGAACTATGCGTCTTTACAAGCGGATTTCAACCAGGGACAACAAGTTTCTTCTTCAACTCGAGGTATAGAACTCTCACGTAGGATATGATCGAAGACCAGCTTGTTGATCATAACCCCCATGGCTTGAGTTTGGATTTATCTCTAAACATAACGCTTCATCAACTTTGTCGTTGAATTTCAAAATCTTTTCTAAAATGTCATGTGACATGCTGTTCTTAATTCAGTAACCAATCATCTTCCATGAAGTAATGAAACATCAAATAGGTTTTCGCTACTCCATTGTTACAATGTAAGCAGAAAATGTAATGAGCTAATTCAAATTGTTTACTCTTGTCTTTAGCCACATCGTCTTGATTTGTTTGTCGAGCTTTTCAGATTGTCTCCGCCTTTTCTCTCAAGTTTTTCTTCGTTTTCCGCTCGATGATTCGACATGTCTCTTTTCTCTCTATGCCAAGTAGGCAGCCTCTTTAGAAGATGAAGGGACTGTCATCTTCTTTTGAAGGAGGAGAGAAAAAAAAACTTTGCTAGAAAAATTCTTCAAGAGGAAAATTTTCACATAAAACTTTCAACTTGGAATTGCCTAATTAGGGCAAAACTTTACCGGAAAAAAAATACTTAGTTAAAACTCTTTCTAAAGACTGAATTTAAAAAACACAAGCTCTTTGCTAAAAACTGAATTTTGCACCAAAAAATATGTGTATTTTTTGTTTTGTTTGAAGAAAAAATTTGTATGGGGGTCGATATGGAATGGTTGGGGAGGGTACGGAATTATGAAGGTGAATGGGGCGTATGGGTGTATGGTATTAAAAGGCGAAATGGTATAACACAACGCATGCCATGTAAAACACAACGCATACCATTTAAAGACATATCATGTATGAGAGCGGTATTTAAAATTGGAAAGGGGCGGAAATACCATGTATGAGAGCGGTATTTAAAATTGAAGGGTGTAAACAGCGTGGTATTGTATTCAAATATGTATATTGGGACAGAGAATAGGAGATGTATATGAGAGCGGGCGGTGTTTTATAATACAACGCATACCATGACAATAAAACCATGTAATCACAATAAAACCAACGTTTAAATATAATGACAGCGTTTAAATACAATGCGTGGGCGGTATGGTCGACGGTGGTACCATATGAATGGACAGTGTTTAAATATGAACTGTGGTATTAAATGCAAAGGGCGGTATGGAATGTGAAGTGTTTGAATATGTAACAGACAACAGATACCATGTAATCAATGCCGCTGTAATGGGGCCGACGGCTGTGCGTTGTATGTCAATAAACCAAATACGTATTACCAATAAGGGGAGGCGTATTACTATGCAATGTAATGACAGAGCTAAACATTGTGAAATGGTTATGGTGTAGCGTTAGCGCAGGTCCATGAGGGCAAAGTCCATGAGGGAGAAACGCAGCCGTATGGATACAAGTTTGATAGCGTTGTATATACCGCGTACTATTGTGTATTATAGTAGTGATAGCGTCGATATATCAATGGAGATACGCAGGTGGACAGAGCGAGTAGACAGCGTTATTGTAATATAAAATGGAGTGATAGCGATGTGATGTATGCAAGAGGAGGGCGTTTGCATACGTTGAGGGCGCCGGGAGATGTATGCGTAGTGAGGGCACCGGAGATGTATGCGTGTTTTGTGTCGATGGAGAATGGAGGATGATGGAGAATGGAGAATGGAGGAGGCCCAAAAGGCCGTTACAAAAAAAAATTTGAAATGGAATCTTGCAGAATGACAGAGCCTGCAATTTGCAGAATGACAGAGGAGCCTGCAGTCTTCAGGAGCTGCAGGAGCTGGAGCTGCAAATGTCAGGGCTATATAGAGAAAAAAAATGCAGAATAACAGTCTAGCAATTAAGAGCAGCAAAAAACTATTAATAAAATTGACTGAGCAAAGGAGAGGGAGTTACACCACAGGCAGAAATGCCAATAGTGGAGCTGGCTCTGATACCATGTCAAACCAGGAGGTAACTCCTCAAAATTAGAATGTGTATTAGCTGAAGAATGCACATGGATTTATACATGAAGGTGAGGCTATTGGGATTCATCTCCCAATGACTCTTGGCCTTCCTTATTTCCTAATATTAATTAATATACAATATTAAATATGCACACCCATCCATAGGATTAGGTGTCAACAACAAGCGTGCGAGAGTTAGGACCTACTGTATATCTGTACCCTTCTCTGACTGAAAACATTTATCTGAATGTTTTCTTCCAAATTTTTATTATTTAGGAATGATTTAATTCAGTTCAAGCAGTAGGAATGTTGGCGTTCCCTCGTCATCCTATTTGGCTAATTGTTATTCTTAAATTTTATTTTCAGTATATGTTAAGTAGAGATGAACTAAGGAAGATATGGTGTTCCCTTGTCCTAGTTTCATCCCCAAAGACTATCTGAATGTTTCCCTTGGAATGTGTTGAAATTTGGCTAGTGTTGAAGCTCTTACTAGATTTTAGGCCATTCTTTGTTATCTTAGTGTTTGTCTTGAAAGTTACCAAGTAGAGAAGAGCTAGGAGAGGATTTGTGGTGAGTCCTACCCACTAGTTTCTTCTCCAACAGTTGTCTTGGTGTTTCCCTTTGTTTTAAAATTGTTTTTCTATTGAAAGTACATCAAAAGCAGGTTAGTTTAGAAGTACTTACCTGATCTTAGATTACTTTCATGTCTTTCTTAAGTATATGTCAAAAGTAGGCTAGTTTAGAAGTACTTGCCTGATCTTAGGCTGCTCTTTGTTCTTCATCTTTTTAATTCCCCTTCTTGTTGTATCATTTCATTCCATAAATCAAAATTTAAAGAGATACTTAGACATAGATGACTTGCCCCATGGACCACTCTTTCCCCTTGTTGTTTCAATTAAACCCTATTATGACTCCATAGCCAAATGGACTAAAACTTGAAATTATCTATCTTCCTGGCCAAAGCTTGTCCTATTTTCTTGCAACTTCACACCTTTGAAACTCTTTGCATTTAGAAATTTCCACTCAAGTGATATTCATGCTTAACCATCCAAAAAAAAACAAAACCCTCGACATTCATAACTAGCCTAATATTATTACCCAAGATTTCAAAGACAAATCCATCTTTGCACTTATTGGAGAGATCCCTCTTCGGATTTAGGAGGGCTAGATCCTAGAATCCCAAAGTGGTAAAAACAATGTTGTTTCTATGATTGGACTTTGCCAATATTGCTAATTACAGATTCCTAATAGATGGAATGTTATGCTCCTTTTCAATTTGGTGTCCATGAGTCCCCATAATATTGACCAAAAGTTCCTGACAAAGCGAGAATCTTGATCATAAATAATGGATGTGGGAAACCAAAAATACACCCATACATTTTGAAATAACAACTGTGCAATCTCTTCAGCTGTAACCTTCTTCTTACAAGGCATCAAAATACACATTTTTCTAAAACGGTCCATAAATACATAAAGATAATCATGACCTTTCCTAGACACAAGTAAACCTCCCACAAAATCCATAGGAACACTTTCTCAAGGATGGAAAAGAATGAGAGGTGGAGTATACAATCCCAAATTTCTATTGCTAGGCTTATTGACACACTTTCAATCATACGAGGCTAGTAACAATATCAATTTAACTGCGCCATTGTCTTACCTACGCCAAAATGACAAGCAATAATATAAGTGTGCACTTCGCTTTTGATGTTGACTCTTTCTCCCTGTGGAATACATAGCTTGCCAAGATGATACAATAAATTATCATGCATGTGATAATCTAATTCCTCTACTTGGTTACCTTGACACAAAGTTTCATATAAATTTTTAAAATCCTCATCTAAAGCATATTTCTTAACATAGCTCTCATGCATGATAGAATTATGATTAGTAATAATGGATGCACTAAAAATTGGCCTAGATAGCATATTAACAACCATGTTATAGATACCTTTCTTATACCTTATCACCAAGTGGAATTGTTGTAAGAAACCCATCTATCTGAAGTGCCTCGCTTGTTGTAGCTTGGTTTGTGATTACAAGTATTGCAATGGTTGATGATAATTTTGAATGATAGTTTCCTTACCCATCAAGTAATTTTTCCATTTTTTCACACTTTGCACCAAAGCATACAATTATTTTTCACGTGTAGGATAGTTAATCACTGCACCATTAAAAGTTTCGGAATGAAAACAAATGGGCTTACCATGTTGCATCAAAACTTCTCCCATGGCATAGTAATTTCCATCGGTTTGTATCTCAAATGATTGTTTCCAGTCTCGAAGTGCAAGTATGGGTGATGTACTAGCTCTTTCTTTCAATGCATCGAAGGATTTCTGTTGTTTTCCTCCCCACTAACAAAACTTTTTTATCACTTGTTAATGCATGTACTGGAGCTGCTATGGAAGAAAAGTTAGAAATGAAATTTCTCCAATATTGGGCTCCTCCCAAGAAACTTCTAACCTCTGTCACGGTCTTGGGTTTTGGCTAATTCAAAATGACTTCGATATTTGAGGGATCTATCTTCAACTCACCCCCTCCAACAAAATGACCCAAATAGAGTAAAGAAGATTTTTCCAAATTCACATTTAGACATATTTTAAAAATAAATTCCTTCTTTAAGAGATATAATACTTGATCAACATACACGACATGCTCTTCATGATACTTGCTGAAAATAATTATGTCATATAATTAGACTATGACAAATCATCAAGAAAAGGCCTTAAATCATCATTCATAACTAGCATGAATGTAGCAGGAGCATTACAAAACCCAAAAGGAACAACCAACAACTCAAAAAAACCTTGCTTTGTATTAAAGGATGCCTTCAAATGTATCGTTCAACAATCCTAATCTAAATGATAACCAGTGGCCTAAAATGACAACTGTGCAATATATCCACCATGTAGAATACATCAAGATATCTCTTGAAGGCCAACATAAAGCTCCCTTGAATATTTTCTGAAGAAGCTCAACTTAAAACCTAAATCTCTGCGTTAGCACTCTTTTTTAGTTTCACGCCTGTGTTGATGATATGTTGCAACACTTTCACCTAGTGCTTCCCACGTGCTTTTTGATAGGAAAAAAACACCCTGAACCTCTTCTAGCAATGTTTCCTCAAATGGAGGAGAATCTTTGTTCAATAGAAGTGTTAGGAAACCAACTCCAAAAATAGAACAAAAGAGAGATAAACACCTTATAAATAAGCCACTTTGAGGGGTAAACCTCCAATACATTACATAAATGTAATATCCCAAATGGGGAAATTTCTGTAATGCCAGGAATATCTTGAGATATTCCTATTTTCCTACTCCAGGAGTACTACAATCAACACTGAACTATTTCAGAGATTGACTGCTGGGGCATTTACTGGATATGTCACCTTCACAAGGAAGGATGAGATCCAGAGGCTACCTAGCCCACTAGCAGACTCTGCCAATAGAACTTGTCAAGAGCTAATAATTCCCTTCAAGGAATTTCTACTGCAGCTGTCCATGAGGATGCTATATAAGGAATTCCATGTAAAAATAATGCCATCCAGTGCTAGGATGCCTCAGAATATATCTGATACAAACTCCCTGCAGAATATAAGCTCAAAGAAATAAGCTTAAGCAGGTTATTCAGATCTCCCACCAACAAGTATACCAGAATAATTCTCAATGAGAGAATCTTTAGCAGTATTAAAACTCCAATATGTAACAGTAGTGAAATAGTGACTCATGCAATGTAAGAAGAGTAAAAATCTGATACATAATCTGTAGTAGCAAATATAATACAAATTCCTTGAGTAAAATGCCTCTCAAGGTGAGCCTAAATCAGCCTCAAGGAGAAATGTACATAAAACAATAGAATACACTACTACATAAACCTAGCTACTCTATCGCTGTGCAGTCTATGAGGGAAAATGACTGCAAAATGATATACATATGATGATATAGCAATAAGAGCTCAAATAAATATGGGGGAGCAAGATCTCAACCCCAGAAAACATTAATGCATCAATCCTCCAAGGGATTGGCTAAAATACATAAAACTAGAAAATGCCAAAGTTGCAGTGTAGCTGCTGCAACTAAAATATAATACAACATGGGAGAAGGAAGTAGATGCTTCAATAACCATGATACCTCATCCAATGATCTCCAAGTGAAGGGGCTGATCCCCTTACTAAATATTGCACCCTCTAGTGAACAAAATAAACCCTTTGTGCAAGCCACCTCTGAAGATAACACTGTAAGGGAAGGAGACTGCACTAGGCATGAGAGAAAACATATGGCCCAATGCAAAAATCTGCAATAAAAGCTCCGGGATCTCCTTTGCTGATCTCCTAGAGAAATACATGGCCCCTCCTCTACAGAACAACTCCGGAAGTGAGATGGTGAAGGTCCCCCATTGCAACACTAGCAACTCCAGCGTTCTCTTGCTGCAAGAATAATGCAGTAGCTGCAAATGAATTCTCTGGCCTCAAGCCAAGATGTGAGGAAGATGAAGAGAAATATCTCCATGGCCTCCCATGGAAGAGAAGGGCATTCCTAAATAGGAATTCCTCTTGTGCTAAGCAGCACAAAGTTGAAGAGAGCTTCAACCTCCAAATTCTTTCTCCAATGATGAAACCCCAACAATGGCTCTCCTTCATCTTTTATACAAGGAATGCTTCCTTTCCATGGATCCCACTGACATTAGGGTTTCTCCCATTTTTAATTTCCCTCCATCCAACTACGCAATCTTCTTGTGCAAGCTTCCCCTCTTGGGTACGTTTTTTACTTTGGTCAACCATGGTCTAGCTCACTTGATTTTGGCCGTTTTCACACTTGGGGCTGCTAACTAAAGACACTTAAGTGACTTTTTTCACCTTTGGGGTGTTTATTAAGTTGCTACATGGGCTCCCTCACACATTTTATTCCTTTTATTAAAATAAAAGCAAATTTAATGTTCCAAATACTTTATTGCAAAATTTGGAACATTACAATCCTCCCCTCCCAAAACTTGCTTGTCCTCAAGCAAGAGCAAGGATGAACTACAAAAATTCCTCCACTCAAGGCATGGAGTTTGAAATATCCTCATGTAGATCCTCCATCCTCAAGAAATCAACCAAGCAAAATGAGTCACCCTCCAACTAGGCAACTCTTGAAAGTACTCCTCCACCTTGTGCTCATGGGAAATAGGTGGGCTGAATTTCTGAACTTGGTAAGCTTCATAGCCTACCCCACACTGTCCTCTTCTCCACTTATGATGAATGTGGAGTGAAAGCTGAACTTGGGCTGCAATAGTGTTGCCTTCAAGAGGCAAGATGAAGTCTAGATCCCAAAGGACCTCTCCTCCAACGTTGCAAATCAAGTTGGCCCAAATCATCTCATATGTAATGAGTTGGAATTCATAAACATATGGCATCCAAACAATCATATGCTTCACCTCATGGAAAAACACATGGATGCACATGGTGACTATATCATCTCCCATACTCCCCTTGGAGCATGTGCTGCAAAAGAATGGAGGTCTTCTCTCCCAAAGGGCACATCCACCTAATGAGTCTCTCCCTCCTCATGATACATAGGGGCTGCTGCTGATATATGCTTGAAATGAAATGGTCTTCAAAGAGGCCCAAGCCACCCCATCAATCATACAATCCATGAAATGCCTCCTCCAAAAATTCGAACTCTCCAAATAACTCCTCCCACATAAAGGAAAGAGATGAAGCTTTGGCAATCATGGGCTGCCCATTGTTTCTCCTGAAACATATAGCGTGTAAAATAGGGAGAATCATACTCCCAATGGGAATATTCAATTCATTTTCCTCCTTCAAAATGATGCTTCCCTTGGATAGCGTTCTATTGGTGAAATATGGAAGCATAAACTTGTGGAAGTAAGGAGGTGAACTATGACTCCATGAATAAAGCCAACGCAGGGCACCATTGGTATGCCTCAAAATAACTTTCAAAACGTGCCTTTGCAACCACTTGTTTGCTGCCACATCCATTCTGCAAAATGATATCATGAAAACAAAATTTGGTGCTAAAGGTGCACACCAAAATTATGTGGCTTTCCCTCACAAACCACCCATAAGATGGCCATCATTCTTGCTGCAATATACCATAAGTATAGCCAAACATAATGTGAAAGAAGGAAGGATCCTCCTTGATATAACATGCCAAAAATAAGAGATCATAAGACATAGAACAAATGGTTACCTCCCTCATCATGCACTTTGGTCTTTGAGCTGAAAGTGGCTCAAGTGAAAGTTCTCCCTTGCTGCAACATAGTAGGGAAGTGGTTGTGCCAATCCTCTCTTCATCTCTTGGGATATGCATCTACTCATAAGCTGATATACATCCATTAGTATGACCTTCCAAGTGGATTCTTCCATCACTGAATAATATGTAGTAGCATGCATGAAAAGATAACCCAAAATTTCTACATGTAGTCCTTTCTCCTTGGGCTTGTGAACCAAAGCCAAGGAAGTCAAAATGTAGTAAGGAGTGCTCTCCCCCATTAATCCTTCATGCTCATCACCTACATGCCTCCAAAGTACATCACTTGTGAAGTGGCTTGAGAGACACTCCAACAAGTAACTCAAGCTCTCAAGTGACAGTGCTGCTGGCCTTGGAGTAGGGCCATTGTCATCTCAAAGCTCCCCTCTTTGACATTAATCTTTCCAAATATTCCTCCCATCATGTTGCTGAAAATGTAGAGCTGCTCCCATGAAGAAGGTGCTACTTGGGCATCCAAGATCAAAGAGAAATCCTCTTTCACTATGCTAGTGCCTCTTCTTGCTCCCGCAATATTCAAACAAAATACGAGCAACAAGAATGTTTGCTGCTCCTCCATAATTCCACCATTCCTAATCTAAAATGGGAAAATAATGAGTGGTAAGAGAAATTCCATCCCAACATGATGCACCCATGCTCTCCTCTTAGTCCATCAAGAGCAACAATTTTTAAATGATCTTGGGAGCTGTGGGTTATGGATCCTCCACATTTTTGCTGGGCACACTCTATCCATAAGGCTTTGCTCTTTGGTGTAAGTATCCTGCCACTTGGTACCTCTTTCACAAGAGCTACCATTTCCCCAAAACAGATTTCTCCTTTTGAATTTCATGGGAAATTGAAATGCAATCTCCTTCATAACAAAATTTCTAAACCCCTCCCATAATTCTCAACAAACTTGCGATAATACCCTGTTAACCCGAGAAATCCATGCAACTACTTTATGGTTGTGGGGAATTTCCATTCTTTAATGGCTTTAATTTTGTTAGGGTTTACCTTAACACCCTCATGAGATACAATATGACCCAAATATTCCACCTCTTGTACTCCAAAGAAAAATTTGGATGTTTTTTCATATAATTGTTTCTCCTCCAATAGTTTGAGCACCCTATCAACATGTTGAACCTGATCCTTCCAAGACCTGTTGTAGATTAGTATATCATCAAAAAATACTAGCACAAATTTTCTAAGGAAGGGTTTGAAAATGGAATTCATCAACCCTTGAGATGTAGAAGGTTCATTGGTAAGGCTAAAAGGCATGACTAAAAATTCATAATGACCCTCATGAGTTCAAAATGTTTTTTTTGGAATATCTTCAGTCTTCATTCTAATTTGATGATATTCTGAATGAAGAACCAACTTGGTAAAATAAATTTATCCATGTAATTCATCCAATAATTCATCAATCACAGGAATTGGAAATTTATCTTTAATACTGAGGTTATTGAGCTTCCTATAATCCAGACACATGCACCATGATCCATCCTTCTTGTGCACCAATACTACTGGAGCAGAGAAAAAACTTTAACTAGGTTGAATTATACCAGCCTCTAACATTTTTGTAATTATACGTTCAATTTCGAAATTTTGGACATAAGGATATCTATAAGGCCTGATGTTTGGAGAAACACATCCTGGAATCAAATGAATAGCATGATCATGATCACGAGTAGGTTGGAGTCCTTTGGGAGTTTCAAACACCTTGGAATGATTGTCCAATACTTTTTGGAGATCTGGAGAAATAGATGATTTTGATGTTGGAACTTCTAGCGAGCATAATTGTGAAATTACACCTCGTTGTTCTTTCATCAAAAGCTTTGTCATGCCACTAGAGCTTATTATCTTTCATGGCTTCCCCATGATACGCCGTAATTCAATTTCCTTTCCTTCTGAAAAAATTTCAAGAAAAATTCTTGAAAATTAAAAGCTGTCGTCCCCAAAGATTGTAACCATTGTACTCCTAGTACAACATCAACACCTCCCATTGGGATGGAAATCATTGGAATATTCAATCCATTGTAATATTCCCAAAATTTCACATCATATTTGGAATATTAGAGTCCTTGATTTTCTCAGTAAATTAAGTAAATAAAAGGGTGGAGGGACCCACAAACCTCAAAGATGAATAAAATCCACTTTGTGTGTATGTGGATATTTTAGATCTAGATCTAGAATCATGGAGTAGTGGAGTAACTCCATTAATGGATATCATGTCTCACTTATGAGATAGATTATGGAGGATGAACCAGTCAAACAAGATCATGCATCTTAAATATAAAATCATGAGGATCTTTGATATGGTCAACTAAAATCATAATGCATTCAAATAATATCATTAAGAACTTATGATAAGATAGTGGAGGAAGTGATGCATTTAATGCATGCATGATGGAGAGGGTGATCACCCCATATGAACATGATGGAGGACATGGATCATGTTGATTCAGACAACATTGACCAAATCAACAGTGCAGTCAAACATGGAGACTTTGTCCACATGTACAACACAGATTTGGAGTGGGCCCAAGCTATGGAAGGCTCATGCATATAATGAAGGTGAAGGCACAATGGAAGGCATGATTTGGATAATTAATTTCTTGATATGTTCAGTTCTAGATTTGTCTTAGGACATTTCTATGCAGAATTGGGCTATTTAGCAGAGTTTGTAGGGTGTTGTCAAGCGGGAATCCCACCTCTTTCTTTGAGTAGCTCTGGAAAGAGGATTTTTCTTCATTCCATATCAGGCATTGGTGCCATATTCAAGAGGTTTTTTCTAGCATTCAGCTAGGAAACCAGTGGAGGATTCACCCAGCCACCTTGTTCTTCATATTCAGCCCTTCAGGAGTAGCAGATCTACATCCGATAATTCAGGCCATTGGGTTTTACCTCCATGCAGTAGCAGTCCCTTCAAGGATTGCGCAATCCAATCTTGTAGATCTATTGGAGGAAGGAAGTTTCCAATATTTCAGCTGGAAATCCTGTGAGGGATAACCTCGTCACATTGCATCTATTATTTCCATCATCTAGTAGCTTAATTGACATATCTAGCAGTAGGCTATTGAGCCTCCCTCTCTAACAACGCAGTTTTCTGAAGCTGTTGTTCATTCAATAGCTATTTTCAGTGGAGGAGATTGAAGGAGCTAGATCTTGAGCTTTTAGACCAAGGATCTAGTGAAGGGATCAACCCTTCTTGCATAGATCTGATTATACATCATTGTAGCCATCTTATTATCAGATCTAGCTTCATATCTACATTCCCAGCAATATATATGTGAAGCCCTAAGGGGAAGGTTGTCTTAGACTTACAGATCTGAGAAATCCCTCTTGGGTTATCTTGGGAATCCATCGTAGAGCTCAGATCTACAATTTCAGCATCATCGGAGCTCCCATTCTGCCTAGATCTGAATTTTTATCTTTTAGGCAGTTGTAGTCCCTATATTTGTAGTAGTGACAACGCAGTATACCTTCTAGAAGAGCAGAAGTTATGCAATCCCTCTTGTGATATCATTGTAGGGTCATTCTAGGCTACTCTTGTGGCTTGAGTGTCTGATATTTTGAGCACTGTTGTACTTGCTTTTTCCACCTCCAAATTAATAAAATGGCTCAACTTCTCTGTAAATTCTGATGTTGTCTTAAGATTTATTTTTTACTTAGTTGCAGTCCTTATATTGTGTTTAAGTATTACTGAATTTTCCCTTTTGTGATGCTACATACATATTCCCCCATGGCTAGCTTGATATTATGGCATTTTCTAGAGCAATTTATAGTTCCTCCATTTGCAACCATCACTTGACATTCTAGTGCTGGGTATAGGAAAAAATTCAATTCCTTGGCTACCTTACAATGAATAAAATTATGGGTACTACCCGAATCAATCAACACTATTACCTTTTTCTTCTTAATATGTTCTTCTATCTTGCAAGTTTGAGGAGTGGTAATTCCTGCCAATGTATTACACGATATGGTTGCACTCATTTCTTCTTCTTCTAGGGTTGGTTCTTGGTGTATATCCTCTTCTTTTGAAGTTTCTTGTCAATTTTCTTCCTCTTCATAATCTTTGTAAAATAATTTCTTCTCAACACACTTCTAACATTTAGTGTATTTTCTATCACAACTGTAGCAAAGCCATTTTTCTCTTTTTTCTTCCAATTTTTGTGGTGTCAACCTTGTAGGTTGTGGAAGTCTAGGAGTAGTAACACTTCCATCTTTATACATGTGATTGGTAGGCTTCCTTGTCGCCATAATTTTACATTCAATTTTTCTTGCCAACTTGAATGCATTCTCCAATGAATCAGGTTCCTAAAATCGAACTTCATGTTGGATGTTATCCTTTAAATTCCCTATGAGGACATCAATTCTGTGTTCCTCTAGAATATCAGTTACCCTTATATTCAATTTTTGGAAGTCCTCAATGTGCTCCAACACTGAACCCTTTTGTTTGAGATTTATCAATTGGCTAAAGAAGGTGTTGCTCTTTGTATCCTCATAATGTGCTATCATTTCCTCTGTAAAAATTGACCAAGTGACAATTTTTTATGGGATCAAAGCCATTGATACCATACAAATTTATTTTGTCCTAAATGTAAAGTTGCAATGCCTACCTTTTGTGTGTTTTGCACATTATTGAGCTCAAAATATTGCTCCATCTGTAGTATCCATGTTATAGGATCCTTGCCATAAAAATTCCTCATATCCATCTTTGGAATATGGTGGTTATTCAATCTATAATTAGAGTTTATGAAATCATGATTAACATTTATTTTGTTCTCATCATGAGTTTCCTCTACTATCTTTTCGCCATTAGGAATCATTTCTTGTATCAAATTTGACAAACGTTCCTTCAAACCTTCCATGTCTTCCTTCAAAGCTTCCATTTTTTCTATACCATTCTTAAAACCATCCATTTTTTCTTCCATACCATTCTTCAAACCATCCATCGTAGCTTCAATGCTTTTCTTCAAAACATCCATTTCATTTTTTGTTGCTCTTTGTGAGAGTGAAATTTGGTGCACTTGCTCTTGTAATTTTGATATGTCATGTCGCATTTCTTCATCTTCATGAGCCATAGTAGAACCTTCTGAAGGCTTAATGGGTGTTGAATTATTTATAGGAGACATTTTAGAACCCAATACTGATAACTATTCTACAATATGCCCTTGGAATCAATTCAAATTGATTCTTCAAACAAGACTTATGCAATTCGGAAAAAAAATACACACCTTTTTCTTGCTTTTGAGGAGCTCAATATTTAAAATGAATTATCCTTCTAATTTCAGAACTTCAATATCTAAAATTCAGCCATGTAGTAGCACTCTAAATCTTCTTTCAAATGCCACAAGTTTTACCTAGTTTGGATTCTTCAAGGCAAAGTTATGTCCAATCTCCCACAATGACCTAATTATTTTTGGAGAGGTAAATCCCCTCTGCGGATAGAGGCGATCCCTACTAGCCTAGATTGGGTCTAGCAACAACCGTGTCACGCTAAGATGCAAGTTCCTAATTGCAAAAGACCAAGATGCGACAAGAGCCCTACCTTAAGTTCTATGCTGTCGTCGTTTGTGGAGAAGATGGTGCTCCCGCCCCTCGCTTTGGCAGATCACAATTCTCCCACTCGATGCGATCAAACACCTGCACATACAAGGAACAAAAAAAAAACAAGCGTAAAACCTAATACATGCAATTATGTATCAGTCAGAGAAGATACAACTCATAACATAAAACATAAAAATATGACTGGAACCATAATTGAAGTCATTTATTATTAATCAAAACAAAGAAAGATACAACCTGAGCTCTGACACTGGATCTTCCTTCGGTGGGTCGATAGAGGAGTATGTCTTGGTAAAGCTCGTCAGGAAAAGGACAAGTCTCTCTCTCTTCGTTTGTCTGATGATAATCTCCTTACAATGATTCATCTCTATTCAGGCTAGCTTGCAAAGGGAAAATGACAATCTTATATAGATGGTGGAAGGGGAGTTGGGATCCCTACAATGGTGGGATTGGCCCTATCCTCAAGGACGCTTCCATGATAGGTGGAAAACCACTTCCCCTACATGGAGATCCGGAGCCAAACCTCCCAACTCATTTTAGAGACTCATTCAGGAGTTGGTTGGAATCAAACTTCCGCCATTTTTTTTTTTTTAAAAATCCTTATTAAGCCTGGCGCGGGTGATACACTGGGACAGAGCGCCAGTTGGCACACCCTTTTTGGTGGATTTCCCCCATTGGCATGAGGGTTGAACTGGCTAGTCGCGCCAAGGCCAAAAGGGCTATTTTTAGGGCTTTTCATAGTAAATTGTCCTCGGGGGAATGATTTTCCTTGTCAAGGGGGATGCAATGAAAGTGGTTTCAGGTCTTTTCACTACTCACAGGTCATGGACTAAGCCTTCCAATGTGTGGGACAGAGGATTGCAGGGATGGTGACAAATTACTGTGTAACAGATTCCCCCTAAAGAATGAGTCCTGAAAGAGAGAGAGGGGTGAAATGCTTTACGAGAACGTGTCCAACTGAAAACACTGCCATCAGAAAACCTGCGTAGTAAAATACAACTGATATCTCAAATACATGATATATACGTGGTATGGGTGTAGCCATCTATAATAGAGTATACAATAATAAAGATCCAAGGCATGGACACAACCATCCAATAAGGATCAATAAATAGACTTAGGTATGGTTGCAACCATCCGATCAGTGAGTCATGTAACCAATCATAATAATCCACAAAATTGCAGCCTGGATTCTAACAGACAAAACCCAGGGTCTTGCACTCCATCTCGACCCAAAAAAAGTACAAGTTCAGGAATGCGAATAAGTGAGTTGAAGTAAAACATGCAAGAACATCGTCTAATTACCAGCCAATGATGAAAGCTGTTAACAGACGCGAGCGGAACCACCAATAATGACAATGGCCGTCATGGTACTATAGGTACAATCCACAGAGTGTGAATAGTGAGCTGGCGTCGAACAACCACAGAATCATCCGATCGAAGGTCAATGATGAAAACCTTGCATCGAATGCGAAGAACCTGCCATTGAGGCATGCAGGCTCCAAGGTACCGGAAGGGAGTCTCTAGATCAACTTCCTGGATAATGAGCTGAAGTCAACAGGAAGTGACCTTGATCGAAGGTGGGCCATAGTGTTTTCCACATCATCAACGCGAGAAAAAGGAAAATAATGTTTCTGAATTAGGATCAGATGAGAATCAGAGGAAGGTTGAAACTACAGAGGTCAACTTCTCTTGAACATATCGGCGGCACAACAGTGGATTTGGCAGTATTTGACATCAAAATATCAGAGTTCATGATGACGAGGCAAAGAGCAGATGAGAAGTCAAAAATGATTACCCAAACCCACGGAGGCAAACAGAGAGTGAGATGAGATGTCCCCAACCCGAAATGAATGCAGACAAGTGCCATGTTCAAGAGCGACATACTGCCGACACGACAATGATACTGGTTCCATTTTTCCCCACCATTTATAGCGAGTACCCTAATTATTTTTTAGAACAAGCTTGAAGGGGATAGCATATGCTTGTAACATAAGTTTTTCCTTTGGATGAATCCGTCCTAGTACGTTTAACGAGCCCTAGGAAGGAGGAACTCGAATATCGTCATTACGACTGAATCCGATGTCATTAGGGTTTAACGAGTCTGACAAAGGAAGAAATCGACGTCTTTTAATGTTTAGAGAGTTTGAAAAGATAGCAAAAAATAAAACTCCTGCAGTCCCTTTTCGTAAATAGTTCCTCAGACCCGAAAAGGTAGAAAACTATGTCTGAGAAAACCTTCTAGTCACGATAGGCTAGGGTAGTCCTTTTTCGTAAATAATCTATCCCAGGCCGAAAAAGGGGTAAACGTATACTGGGTAGATGTCATTTCGCAGCCACTTTAACGAGATCGAAACGATAAGGGACTCGACAATCTTTTCATGTTTAGAGAGTCAGAAAAGAGTTGAAAGGTCACTCCTCCTGGAGGAACGAGTGGTATAAAGGGTAGCTACTGGTTTCGATGATGGTGGAACTGCTCAAAACAAGTAAAGGTCAAGAGACTAGCTAACAAGACCACTCATCATAGCAGTTCCTCAGGAACAAGTAAAACAACCAAGTGAAGGCATATGATCAACCAAGCAGATGGGGACGATGAAATGAGAAAACCAAGGTTCATCTGGCAAAATAGGCTGATAAAATGGCAATCACGAGAGGTAAAATGGGAAAGGTTTCATTTTTACACAAGCTTGAAATCAGAAAACTTTGCCAGAAGTTGGTTTCATTTTTACACAAGCTTGAAACGGAAACAAACTATGCTTGAAATAGTAAGCATGCCCCCAGCATGGTGACTCAATTTGAGGTACATTCCCCCCAAGCTTTAGTCCATATGAAAGGCAGATGGAGTGAAGGTTCAAATTACGAGATCAATAGAAAGACTCGACTGGGATTTTACGAGATCTAAACAAAGACTCGAATTGAATAGGAAAGTGTTTCATTATTTTAACGAGGTTGACACATTAAAATAACTATCCTCAGATGACCTTGTTTCATTTTTTAACGAGCTTGACACAAGAAAACAAACTATGCTCCAGGAACCTGGTTTCATTTTTCAAGGAGCTTGACACAGGAAAGGAACCATGCTCCGACCACCTTGTTTCATTTTTTAAGGATATTGACACAAGAAAAAGAACTGTGCTCCGATGAAAACTCATCATGATAAACAAGAAGTCATGGCTTCCAAGATTTCTACACTGGATGGGAGAAAAACATCTCGGAAATCAGGACCCAATGCCCCCAACACACGATGTACAACGACACTATCACCGAGTACAGGCACGGGGTAGGTAGTCACATAGTTGACCTGTGGTGGGGCAGATACAACGGGTGGATAAAAACCAGGAAGGGATGATGACGGGCCAGTTGCCACATCAGGACCAAAGAAAGAAAGCTGATCAATGGTCACGATCTGTACTTCATGGGGAAAACAAACCACACGAAAAGGGAGGAGACAAGCACTCCCATGGCATAAGTGTAATCGTGCCGTAAGAGCAGATTGAAATCCAAGGGACTTGGAACAACCATCACATTCATATGGATGGTTTTACCTCCCAAAGTAATAGGTAACCGTGGAAGGATCCCTAACGGTTGACTAGTTCTTTTGTTAAAAGCCAATAGATTCTGCATAACAGGCACAGGCGGTGGCGAACCGAAAGCTTGCCAAGTAGTTGAGGATAGAACACTAACAGGCGTGCCTTCATCTATAACAGTGTTAGGTACGACTAGACCAGAGGTTTGTACCATTATCTCAAAAGGCACATAAGACAAAAGGCGGTATCCTACAAATCAACTCTAGTCAAAGGAAGTGACCAAACTACTCGGAGGGGCTACCATTGAACTGAGATGGTCTTCCCCTAGTGTTATGGAAGAAGAAGAAGCATCCTCCATGACCTCCATCTCGAAGGCGGGAGGAGTATCCTCTAGGACCTCCATCATGGGAGGCGGAGGAGCAGCTTCTTGAGGTGTAGGGATAGGAGAATATTTCTCTAAGTCCAAGGAATCTGAAGAAACAAGAAAATCTTGAGGGATGTGAGGTCCACTCTCAACAGAAAATACCTGGTGCACAGCGGACGGGGTCAGTTCAATCGATCCCAAAACCAATGCTTGGTTGGGGATGGATTCCTGAATTTAAATTTCTGAGGGAGCGGGATCGACCAAGGATGACTCTTGACCAATCGTAGGATCAGCTGGTGGAGGACTCAAAGAAAGATGTTTGTAACCAGCTGGAAGGCACGACAGAGAAACAGCCGAGTTGTCCAAAACTCGCTTGGCTTCATCCATATACGGACAAAGGTGAATGGCATGGTGCCCCCCACACAACTTACAGGGATTGGAAAGCTTACCCTGCTTCTTAAGAGTTTTACCAGCACTAGCTAAAGACGTGCCCCCAACCTAACTTCCAGAAGCCAAAGGCTATGGTAGACGATCGTTGGACCATGCTTCGAGCACCTTGGGAATGCCAGGGAAATATTGAAGAAGATGGTTTCCCTGGCATGACATGCAAGGGAACTTTACTTTCCGCGGAGGGTTGGAAGGTTTATCAACAGGCGGTGCTTTAGAAGTAGTAGCTACAGCCTTAGCCTCTCTCTTATCAGACTTCTTCTTCTTTGTCTTCTTCTTCTTCTTCTTAGCCACCTAGTTACTCGAATCCAAAATTTCACTAGGCGAAGTAGAAGAGGAGGACGTAGAAACAAATGAAGAAGGGAAGAGGTCCACCTTGGAATCAACATGATGTTGTTCAGGCGGAGGAACTAATTGAACAGAAGGTGGGACATTCGGGACCACAGAGGTTTAAAACAACCAAACAGGCAACCCAAAAGTTAACCTAGGAAGGGACAACGTTGCCATATAAGGAGCACCAACATTTCCAAAAGGAGGAAAAGGACCTAGATTCCCATCGGAGGGGATTCCTTGGTTGGTGAGCTCTAGAAAAGTTTCCATCAAAAAATATCTTCAGAACAACACCCTAAGGAAACTAACTTTAACCAGGAATATTCGTGGGCAGTTAATTTTTTTTAAAACATTGAAACAAAACTCTACCGTTTCATCTTTTAAGATTCGAGAAACGAGTAAAAGGTGACTCTATCTATTTTAATTTGGAAACAAGCGTGAAAGGACAAGCGCTTGATTATCCTTTCAAATTTAATGAGTCAGAAAAGATCGAAATGACTACTCTGGAACTCTAGGAAAGAGGGTGTACCAGATATCCGTGAATTGCAATATACACCTTGGTTCAAAAATGAAAGAGAAATCAACCAAGGACTTGACGTACGTGCAGGAAATCTCCCCGAATGTTTTGTTCGGTGTATCACGGGTATAAGGCAACATACTCGGCTTCCTAAGGATAATGGATAGCAACCTAGTGGGGTCTCCCTTTATATACGTGATGGTAAGGGGAGCACAAGTCCATACTAGTGTTGTCTAAAGCCAAGAGGCGAACGATAGCTACTAGATTTAATGACGTCGGAACACGTCACTAGCCTAGACCTCTAGATATTTCGTTAATGTTTCAATGTTGCCTTCAGGTAAATTGAATAAATTTTAGAGTTTATCTTCAGTTATGTCTCGGTTTCAAGGCCCTACCGCATGTCATCTGAAAATCTCCTATATGCAGCTATATTAGAAAAGAAATCTTTCAATTCGATGAATGCTATCTAGTTAAGGGGAGAGATTCAAACAATGATGCAACAGACAGCAATACTGAAAACGAAACTTTTTCCAAACTAGATGACTTTCTCTATCCAAAGGTAATCTAAAACATCCAATGATGCGAATTATGCAATCTAATATATGCAAAATCCTCTTTTTGAAAACATGCAATTGTAATCTATGCACAATTTCCCTTTTCCCTTTTCAAACGATAAGAATGCACTCAATGCATTTTCGATGAAATGAGAATCTACTTAATGCATGATTTTAATGAAAGAGAATGCACTCAATGCAATTTTTAGCTTTCAACCATTAAACAATGTGATCTAACTTCAGTGATAAATCTCAAAAATACTTTTCAATGCAATATAATCTAATACATTTTAACAAAAGAAAACTTTGAGATGAAAACTAAATAAATGCAAATCTTCTTAATGAAGGATGAAGGCAAAAGGGATGCAAACAAACACTAAGAATGCAATCGTTTTTTCAAACACTTTGTAATGAAATCCTTCAAAAGGCTACAAGACATATGAGGTCAAGCACAAAAAGGACTTCCAAAGCATGAGATCAAAACAAGGCATTCATTCCCTTTTACATCAAGCGATCATGGAGAGAAGACATTTCAACTGAACAATGAGCAATGTAATCTATGCTCACACAGAGAAAAGACCAGAAAGGAAAGACACATTGGTGAAGGATTTAGAGAAAAAGTCTCAATTTTCACACACCTTGAAATTGGCACAAATTTTGTGGGTGAAACTAGCGCCAACGGCGCGACTTGCTCACTGACAACTAGTGCCAATGGCCAATTGGTGCGGGTTGCTAACTGACAACAAGCACCAACGCTTGAAAATGAAAAAATAAATAATTTCTCCCAACCAAGACCAAACTCACCACTTCAAGCAAAATCTATAAATAACCCAGAAGAAAAAGTGCTAACCAAAAGAAACTTCCGAACAAGGGAAAACCCTAGCACCTACAGGAAATGGCGCGACTGTCTGGCTGTAATCCGTGCCAGACAGGAGATGGTGTGAGTGATGAACTGGAAACTTGTGCCAATGGGTGCGACTGTTAGGGTGGAAAATACGCCAATCAAGCCAACCATGAAAATCTGAAAATTTCAGAAAAGCAGAGGTCAGATTTGATCCTCTGGGGCTAAACAAAGGTTTTACACCAGAAGGAGACAGACCAGAAGAGAAAATCAAGCAGACAAAAGCTAAAAGAAACCGAAAGAGACAAGAAAAACTCCAATCAATGTTTCCCCATTGGAGTCGCCAGTTTGTTTGGAGAGGTAAATCCCCTCTGCAGACAGAGGCGATCCCTACTAGCCTAAATTGGGTCTAGCAACAACCGTGTCATGCTAAGATGCAAGTTCTTGATTGCGAAAGACCAAGATGCGAAAAGAGGCCTACCTTAAGTCCTACGTTGTCGTTGTTTGTGGAGAAGATGGCGCTCCTACCCCTCGCTTTGGGAAATCACAATTCTCCCGCTCGATGCGATCTAACACGTGCACGTACGAGGAACAACAAACACACAAGCGTAAAACCTAATACATGCAATTATGTATCAATCAGAGAAGATACAAATCATAACACAAAATATAAACATCTGAGTGGAACCATAATTGAATTTGTTTATTATTAATCAAAACAAAGAAAGATACAACCTAAGCTCTAACATTGGATCTTTCTTCGGCGGGTCGACAAAGGAGTACGTCTCGGTAAAGCTCGTCGGGAAAAGGACAAGTCTCTCTCTCTTCGGCTGTCTGATGATAATCTTCTTACTATGATTCAGCTCTATTCAGGCTAGCTTGCAAAGGGAAAATGACAAGCTTATATAGATGGTGGAAGGGGAGTTGGGATCCCTACAATGGTGGGATTGGCCCTATCCTCAAGGAAGCTTCCATGATAGGTGGAAAACCACTTCCCCTACATGGAGATCCGGAGCCAAACCTCCCAACTCATTTTAGAGACTCATTTAGGATTTGGTTGGAATCAAACTTCCGCCATTTATTTTTAAAAAACAATCCTTATTAAGCATGTCATGATTGATACATTGGGACAGAGCGCCAGTTGGCGTGCCCTCTTTGGTGGATTTCCCCCATTGGTGCGAGGGTTGAACTGGCTAGTCGCACCAAGGCCAAAAGGGATATTTTTAGGGCTTTTCACAGGAAATTGTCTTCATGGGAATGATTTTCCTTGTCAAGGGGGATGCAATGAAAGTGGTTTCAGGTCATTTCACTACTCACAGGTCACGGAATAAGCCCTCCAATGTGCGGTACGGGGGATTGCAGGGACGGTAGCAAATTACTATGTAACAATTATGGACTGGTTCAGTAGAGTGAACTTGTATGACGTGCCAAGTGTCATTGTTTCCTCCTTTGACTCTAAAATTAATACAAAATAAGCTACATTATGTTTACTTGCGGTCACTTTTTAAAGAATTCCAATCCGACGCTGAGAGAGAGTTATGACAATTTTTCCAAGGTCACCTCTTTGAAATGAAATTCGGGAGCCTGAAAAAACCATAACTTCCATATATCATATCTCCAAAACTGTTGTGAACCAAGATCTAAAATTTGTACAGGAATTTCCACAAGATTTATGCTTCGCTCTGTAAAAATTTCAGCTTCTGAACCTTCGAAGAAACAAAATTATAGTGCAAATTCCACGATGACCTGTTTTAGGTGAAATTCGAGAGCCTAAAAACATCCTAACTTCCACAGATCATATCTCTGAAAATATTGTGAACCAATATCTGAAATTTTTACATGGTATTCCTCGGGATTTTGGCTACGCTCTAGAAATATTTCAGCTTCTTAACCTTCATAGAAATTTTTTTATAGCGAAAATGCAACAATGACTATTTTGGAGTAGCAAAACCCTAAAATCCAAAGCTCTGATACCAAATTTTAGGAAACCAGCTCCAAAAATAGAAGAAAAGAGAGATCAACGCCTTAGAAATAAGCCACTTTAAGGGGGAAACCTCTAATACATTACATAAATGAACAATTCTTGGATGATACAAATGAAATAACCTCCTATCTATATATAGGAGTCCATGGGGCCATAATGTAATCCTAGATGACCTAACAATAATAATGTAAGGGCACAATAATAACAATATGGGGGTTACAGGGGTACAACAATAGCAATAAGGGGGTTACATTAACAACAATAAGGGACTATACTAGTAGTATAGGGACCTAATAAGAAGTTTCCAGAACGACGATATGGATATGGTTCGATGTAGATATGCTCAAGCTCTCTCATTTGGGGCTCTTGATCTTATTATTAGGAAATTTTCCCTTGAGTAGTGAGCCTTCCTCCTTATTTTATGAATCCCTAACTCCCTCTCCATACATATAAATTGAATCCCATCCTTCCAGTACTGGCTGGTCTTGCCTGATCATTGATCCTTTGCATCCCTATACTATGAATATGCTTGAATTTACACTTTGGAGAAGGATTTCTTGAAGAACCCCAGTTTGAACATGGACATCACCAAAGAGAGGTCTCCAACGTCAAGGCCAGGGTTGTATGCTTCCTATTTTCTATAATTAATAATACATTCAATGTTTCAATTTTCATATTTGTCTAGATATCTATTTAAGTAGCCTAATACTCCTTGATATGTTAGGTAGTTTGTATTTGATGTAGGTTATGTATCTTGTCACATTTCTTGTTGTTGTCTCTTGATTTCTTACAGGTATTCTAACGCCAAAAGAAGCGAGGAGCGAGCCTGAAGGATAGTAGGATCAAGATATTCACCAAAGGACTGGATGCTATCATCAGGAAGAGGTAGGTTCTTCTTCTTCATCTTCCATATTGAATACAAAATAGGAAATGGTTCATTAGTTGGTCTTGTGCATTGCTAGACCCACTATAGGGCCAGAGAGATCACCTTCATTTGCAGAGGGGATTATCTTCACAACAAAATTGACGACTCCACTAGGGATCTTTAGCTACTTTGTCTCTCCTTTTCTGTTTTAGTTTTTTGATCAGTTAGACCAATCGTCAAGATCTGAGTCTGTTTAGGTCTCTATAAGTTTGCATAGTGCTTGATTTTTGCTTTAGGGTGTCAATTCTGGTCTGATTTTTGAAATCATTTTTATTTTTTCTTTGATTTCTAGCCCAACATGTTTTTTTTCCTTATAGAAGCACCAACAATGTTTTTTTATATAAAATAATCGTGTTGATCTACCTTTAAACATGCATTTTCCTTTCACAGGCACGTTGGTTTTAGAGATTAGAAAAAATTATGATTTCCCTTCAGTTTCCAGTGTGTATTGGCCTCTGAGGTGTCTTTCTAGTCTGATATGATCTGGTACCACTGTGTTTGGCTTGATTTCCTTCCTTGAGAGATGAATTTTTCTCTTTGACCATGTTTGTGTTTGAGTGAAGTTTCATCAGCCTCTAGGGTTTTTGGGTGAGTTGTCCTTCACTTGTCGCTTATGTGTGTAATCAAGAGATTGGTTGGCTCTGTCTATGGGCTCTACTACAATCATTCAAAACACTATTTCATATTACTTTTAGCTTGTATTTTCAAAGTTTATTTAATTTGCGTAAATCATTATTGCACTTCGAAATCACCTTCGATTGACTGTCAAACATAGATCATGATTGTTTTATTTGTGAGATTGAGAGTGTATGTTTGTTTTTATTTCCCATTTAGAAGAGAAAAAGTGAAACTAATTTTCATTTAGAACTTTCGAATCGTTTGTTCTTCCTTCGTTTCGAAATCACCTTTCATTGACTATCGAACATAGATCACGATTGTTTGATTTACGATCTTGAGAGTGTATGTTTGTTTTGATTTCCCATTTAGAAGAGAAAAAGTGAAATCCATTTTTATTCAAGTACTTTTTGGAACGGTTTGTTTTCCATTCAAAAAATAGGAAGTGAAAGGAATTTTCATTTCAATTCCTTGTCCGTTTGGTTAGTTTTTATTTGAATACTTCATTAATTGCATTATTTTGCATTTGAGCATCCAAAGTAAAATAAAAAATAAAATATGTTTGGTGCATCTTAGTGAAGAAAGAAGTGATTTAATTTTCAGTAAGATTGCATTTGGGATAGTGAAAGTGGATTCATTTTAGATTTGCATTTCAGTAATTTGGAGCTAGATAGAGGGCATCATTTCTTGTTGCATTGCTTGTTTGTTGCATTCTTGTTTGCACTTTATCCCTCATTAGTTTAGCATTCATCGAAATGAAATGAATTATTTTTTTCATTTAGTTGTATTGTAGGGATTTAGGTGACATCGTTATTGACACCCAAATTGAAACATAATCAAATATCAATGTTAAAATTTACTCAATTAACCTTAAGAAGCATTTGGAATTAATGCAAACATCTATAGATCTAGGCTAGAGATGTGTTATGGCATTGTTGAATGTAGCAGCTGTCGTTAAGAGCATGTGGTGCATCCCGGGGGTGATATCCTTCCCCATATACAAAATTATATATAATTATTCTCCACATATGGTAAGTATATGGGGACACTCTCATCGAACGGTTACACATTACACAACACTACTACGGATTGGTATCCCACTTACCATCGAGTATATTTTGGGATACCTCACTAGGTTGTAAACCTTCCATAGGTAACCGAGTCGGCCACCTTGTAGACGTGATACACTAAAAACAACATTTGGGGAGACTGGATTCCATACATTAACTCTTTGGTTTTCCAAGGTGTATATTGTAGTTCATGGATACATGGTAAACATTTTTCCCTAGATTACCCATTTGATTTATTTTGTTTAATCCTTAAATTTATTGTCAATGATAACATCTTACACGTGCACAACTCCTTATAAGATCTTAGGTTGAGACTAATGGAAATAGTTCTGATTTTAGCAATCAAGGAATCCCCTCAGATGGGAATCTTGGTCCGTTTCCTTCTTTTAGAAATGTTGGCGCTCCCTCTATGGCAACGTTGTCCCTCCCAGGATTAAAAACTTGTTTTCCAGTTTGGTTATTTTCAGCCCCCATGGTTTCAAATGTCCAAGCTTCTCCCTAACCATGTTCCCCTCCACCTAAGAAGTGTCAACCTCATGTTTACCCTAAGCTTGATGTAGGTTTTAACCCTGTTGGCCCCTTATGAATTTTTTGACAAGCAAACAGGGGACTAAAATGTTTTTTAGCCTTCAAGGAATGCATTTCCCTTTGAAAACACATCATACTTGAAGCCTCCTTATGCCCTTGTCCTTCGATAAATCCCCACTACTGGTTCCAGCTATAAAGCCTCTCTGTTTGTGAAGAAATGCCCAAAGGGCCTTCTTTTTCTCCCCTTACATCATCCCTCCTAAACCTCTGCTTCATCCCCTTTTACTCCTCTCTAGTTCCCCCCATTAGCCCTCTAAAACATCTTAAGTCCCCTTTTAAACCCTTCAAATACCCTTTGTTTGGTTTAATAAACCCTTTTTCCCTCTATCGTTACCTTTTCCCACCCTTAAAAGCATTAAAATGGGCCAAAAAACCCACTTTCCAGCTTATATTAAGGCCTAGCCCCTTTCAGCCCAGCCCCGCAAACCACTTCCCCACGTGACCCGCACCTAGAACTAAGCGCTAATGGTCTAGGCGCTAATCACAATTGCAACTTACGGAGAAGCGCTTTTCTTTGTTATACAAAAAACTCCGATGCGATTGGGTTTTGGTCTTTGAGACCTCCACTGTAGTCTCCACCGTTGATCTGAATAGATCTAACTGTTCGCGCTCTCCTGCTTCCCCCGGTCCGATCGCAATCAGAACTTTCGCCATGCCACTCCCTTGTTCCCCCGATTGCGATCCCCCGATCGAATCCCAGCCGTCCATCCATTCGAAATCAATGGCCTAGATCCCATTGCTCCCCTCCCATCACTCCTCTCATTTCTCCCCGCCGATTGCTTCTCCACCGTTGATCTATCACCTGGATCTGATGGCTGGTGCTCAATCGCATCGCCGCTCCAATCGCAATCGCAATTTCCAAATGATGCCACCCTCTGCCCTTTGCGATTGTGATTCTCCAATCCAATCTCGACTGTCCATTCGATCGAGATTGACGGCCCACGTCGCATTGCATCTCCACTATATTTCTCCCATCAGGATTCCCTATTAACCTCATCGCTTAACCGCCACCATTGATCTCCTCCTGAGATCCAACGGTTCATATGTAATCACCCTCCGCCCACGCCGGGTCCCACCATCCAAAGGCTCTGCCTCGCTTGTTTTCATCGTTTCTCTTTGTAAATTACCCAAACCTTAAGAATTTAGGTTTTCCGCTAATGCATTATTTCTCCGCTTCCATCGCATTTTTCACCATTCCTCCACAGTTGCGCCACCACTCCACAGGCCTCTGCAACATTTCTCCACCACTGCCCGGGTTTGTGACAGGCTTATTTTATTATGCAGAGATTATAGAGAGGCCATTTTCAGCATCGGCTAGCGTATCAGTAGCAGGGATTAAAAGGGGTTAATGCTTATTGTTGATCTAATTAATGCTTGATCCCGCATTCAAAGGAAGAAGCGCAGTTTGAAGACCAAGGAGCACAGCAACGAGTCATATCTGTGTACACATCATCAGAGCACCGTTTCTCCAAAAGGACACCTTCCTGCAGAAGTCTCCATGTCTCCTCAAGTCCTTAAATGTATTTCACTGATAGAATCTTCTACAACTATCAGACAGCAGTTATGAAGCATGACTAAAGATTTTCCACCTACCACCAATTCTATATGAAGTATTGACCAAATGCATTCGTATATAATTAAACAAACATCAGAGTCAATTGGCTCGATAGAGTCTCCGTGACCATACCAAAAGTATTACGTCGAGGCGTATTTCCACGAAGTGAGGCAAGTATGAACTCTTTCTCCAATTGCCTTAATGAGATCCATTTAATGAATATCATCTACCATTGTTATTCTTTTTTCTATAAGAATTCCCCGAGAACATATTGTGAAAGGTGGTTATTTGGTTGTTGTCGATTGTCGTTAGAGGGATTTAGTTTGGATTCCGTTAGGAAATGGGAGGGAGTAGCAAGAAAGAAGTTTGTGGCCGTAGGAGTCGCAAAGGAGAAAGCTTGACCATATTACTGCTGAGCTCGTGAGTATGTGACCGTTTTTTCATCAATTAATCAAGAAAACATAGATCCTTGTCTATTACTATCGGTGATGTTTCTTTCAACACCTTATTACATTTTCATACCGTTTACCGTCGAAGTGTCAATAAACCCGGCATAGGGTTTACCCTTGTTAGGTACCCTATGTTTTTGCTCTCCTTGCCTTTAATGTTTTCTACCGATTGTGAATCTAAGAGTAAATTCAGCTAATTTAACCAGTGTAGCAGATGTTATTGCCTGCTAGCTGATGTATGAATTCGAGGTTTGCTGCTTAGTTGTTCTTGTTGGGTTTAAGCTGGAATATTTGGGAACACTGGGGATTAGAGTTAGTCCTATCCACTAGGATCCTTGTGCGACCAGCTGGCCTTTCTAATATCTCTTGCCGGTGTCAAAGTAGGGAAGGTTAAAAGTCCCTCTCCGACCTATAGACCCTAGCTCTGTATTAAACCTTATCTCTATTTTTCCCTTGGAGCATGCTAAAGCAGACCTAGAGTTAAATGACCTCTGGTACGATCTACAAGCCACCCCTTTGTCCCTCCATTGAAAGCTTCCTATGAGTATGTCCAAGAAAGTCTGGAGTTAAATGACCTCTGACCTGATCTATAGACAGAAATTGGGTGTCTTTCCTACTCTCACTTTCTTTCCTTAATGTTCCATTCCACCATCTATCTAAAGATCCTTTAGAATATATGACTTGCCCTCTGAAAGCCTTGGCTAGTTGTGTGCAAGTAATCCCCTTTCATGACTCCATAGCCCAATGTATGGCACGTTCCTAACCTATCCTCTTTTGCCGAAACATCCTGCTATTTTGCTAATTTCCTTCCATTACTTTCTTAGTCTATGATCTCATGACTCAACCCAGCAACCAACCAACCAAATCATTTTAAACCCTCTTTGTGCTTCATAACTAGCCTAAAATCTCATTTGAGCTTCAAAGATATTTATCATTCTTTGTATTTATGGAGAGATCCCTCTCCGGGTCCAGGAGGGCTAGATCCTAGGGCCCCAAAGTGGTTCTGATGTTGTCTCATCTTTTGGTCTTGCCAATCTGTCCAAAACATGGGAACCCCAACAAACCCTGTATAGAAATTATCCGCAAACGAATCTTAAAAACAGAAAATAAAAAATAATGAGAGAATGCAACATAAAATAGATATACACATACATTTTCCCCTGGATCCAAAATCGCGATGACCAGCTTTATTTTTCATTATATTCCTTTTAGTGTTACAACACACATATATACATGCTGAAGCATACATAAAACCCAATCCATAAACCCTGGATTAGAACATAATCATAGTTCCCTTAACTGGATCTACAAAATACCAAGGGCCAAAAACCATGTGTAAACCCATGCACAAAACCATGGGTAGGTCCACCCACCGAAAAATAGGGTCCAAAATGTTTTTCCAGGGGCACTACCCCGGACCCTGAATAGGGGGGCTGCTGCCCCCCCTTGCTGTGCCTAGCGCAATGTACAGGGGTTGCTATCGTACCCCTATGTGTGACTAGTCGTGGAAAGAATATAACACATACCCAACATTCTCCCACTTGTTGTTTTCTTTCCGTAGGGGACCAAAAGAGAGCTTAATCATTAGCCCAGCTCTGCAACACCCATTTTTTCTCTACACCAAGAGAACTTCTGAGTGGTCATAGAGTTCGGCAATGCATCTGCAACATTCTGCAAAGTGTCTACCTTTACCAACAACACCCTTTTAGCCTCAACCATATCTCTCACAAAGTGATATTGAATGCCAATGTGCTTTGTCTTTGAATGATAATAAAGGTTCTTAGCCAAGAAAATTTCACTTTGCCTATCACATTCTATTCTTATAGCTTGCTGCACCAACCCCATACTTGAACACAATCTCTGCAACCAAACTGCTTCCTTGCTTGCATGAGTGGCTACCATGTATTCTGCCTCTGTAGTTGAAAGAGCCACTACAGACTGTCTTTTACTCATCCAACTGACTTCACCTCCAAATAGGCTAAACACATACCCACTTGTAGATCTCCTTCAGTCCAGATCTCCAACCCAGTCTGCATCAACAAAATCGTGGATGTCCAAAAATCTGTCCAATCCTGGTCTTCCTTGGTAGCACAAGCCATAATCACTAGTGCCACACAAATATTTGAAAACCTGCTTCACTGTTGTCCAATTCTCCTTCCCTGGGTTTGACATAAACATGCTCAATACTCCCACTGCATGTGAAATGTCTAGTCTATTACAGACCATTGTATACATCAGGCTACCCACTGCACTTGCATATGGAACATGGGACATATCCTCCTCTTCTTCTTGTGTATTGGGACACTTTTCAACAGATAAATTTACACCTACAGGAATAGGAACATTCATTGGTTTCCTATCCTGCATATTGAACCTCTGCAATATAGTCTCGACATAATTCCTCTGGTTTAACAAGAGCTTCCTCTTTGCCCAATCTCTCTTAATTTCCATGCCCAAAATATAGTTTGCAGAACCAAGATCCTTCATGTCGAATTTGGAGAACAGTTGGGTCTTCAAATATTGGATAATTTCTTTGTCATTTCCAATCAAAAACATATAATCCACATACAAGACCAAATAAATAACACGGTCACCAATTAATTTTGAAATAAACACAGTGATTCTCCTTGCTTCTGGTGAAGCCAAGTCCCTATATATAGGTATAAAATTTCTGATACCACATCCTTGGTGATTGTTTTAACCATACAGAGACTTATTTAACCTGCATACCAGTTCTTTCTTCCCCTTCAACATAAAGCCTTTAGGTTGTTTCATGTAGATCTCCTCTTCCATATCCTCGTGAAGAAATTTATGTCTTCACGTCCATCTATTCTACCTAAAAATCAAATGCAGAAACAACAAATAATAGTAATCTAATATAAGTAAATTTGGAAACAGGAGAAAAAATATCACCAAAATCAATTCCCAGCACCTGGGAATAACCTTTTGCTACCAACCAAGATTTGTATTTCTCCACCTTGCCTTCTATATTCATCTTCTTCTTAAACACCCATTTTCTCTCGATGGGCTTCATTCCAGCCAGAAACTCCACTAGATCCCATGCTTTTTTTTAATGTAAGGATGCCATTTCATCAACCATGGCCTCCTTCTAGAGTTTTCCATCCTCTGTAATCTACTGCCTCCCTGATGGTTTTGGATCATCATCAGTTATAGTTAAAGCAAAGTTTGAACAGAAAGCAGATGGACTATACCTTTCTGATTGTCTTCTTTCCTGAACTTATCTTCTCATAGCTGAAGTTTGTGGTGCTTCCTCTTCTGAGTATTATTTTGTTGTAGAGTCTGATTCATCCTCCTTTAGCTCAAACTATATCTTATCAGGTTCCTTTGGTAGGACTTCATGTTTAATAACATCTTTCACCTCTCTAAACACCACATCTCAGCTGTACACAACCTTCCTTGTTTCCGGGTTCCAAAGCTTGTAACCCTTTAAACCATCCTTATACCCAATAAATATGCACCTTTTAGATTTATTATCCAACTTTGTCCTTTTATCCTTTGGAACATGTACATATGCATCACGTCCAAATACCCTCAGATGTGAAAGAGAGGGTTTCTTACCAGTCCATACCTCATGTGGAGTCTTATCCTCCAATGCTAATGAAGGTGATCTATTAACCAAGTAACATGTAGTCTCCAATGCCTCTTGCTATAGGGCAATATGCTTGGGTGGTGGTTACTAAATATCCCTCTCAGGGCTTTCCGGTGCCTAAGGCAGATAGTCAGATTAGCTGTAAAGTTCACAAAGAAGCTGCATACATGTTCATTCTAATGTCTATAATCAAAAAAGTAAGATGGAGAGATTACCTCTTTATTGGTAGCGGATCCTATGGAGAACAACGAGGAGTGAAGTAGAGATCCTTCTTCACCGGCTCCAAATCCAAATCCTACAATCAATCAAAGCACCCGTGTAATTTCTACAACAGTATAGTTTGTTATTGATTAAACTAGCATATAATAAACATGAAACAATATAGATCTAAGCCATTCATATCATGCTACATAGACAATTGAAAAAAAATTGTGACACTGATGCATTGAATGGAAAAAATATATATAGTTCTAATGATTTATAAAAAGGAGGATTACAACCATTGGTTGCACCAAGCCCTCCTCAGTCTCCCAATTCCTCTCCTTCTTTCTCTATTTCTGAGTGTGATGGTGCTCAAGGCAGAAAGCTCTCAATGAACTTCGCCGATCTTCAAACCTCACACTACAACAATGAAACCCTGCTCTACATATATTCAATCCTTCGACCTTAGACCAAGAGCCCATAGCTCCATTTTATAGAAGATGGAGAGGGAAAACATTGCAGACCTATTCAACCAGTTTGTAATGGGAAAGATCAAGATGTTTCCATGTTCTTCAATGCTTATGCCTCCTTAGGAGTCCAGTTTTATTTGGCAAGTCCTAATAAAAGGTTTGTGCCTTTTAGTTTCTATGTTGTACTGGTCCTTTATGAGAAAAAAACTGGAAGTGCGAGTCACTTTTCTGCAAGATATTTTCCCTTTTCACACTGAAACATGGATAACACTGCCCCTTGGGCAAGACAGAGCATTACCCTAGGTACTAATTCTCCCTTTACATTTCTCAAGTGTGTTATAATGCTATCTAGCTGCTTCTGGTGTGCGTTACCTTGGCAGAAATGGGTCTTGTCTAGGCCATTTTCTTCCTTCCATGTTACCTTCTCCTTTGAGCTGATGAGGAGGTCATTTGTCCTGTAAATGATTCCCCCTGAAGTGTTAGGTTAGAGATGAAGACGATGGCCAAAATAATTTATAACAAACGTAGTAGAATAAGAGGGATTGAAGGACTGAGGAAAACCTGAAACAACAACATATGTCAGAAAATATAGTATCTGTCTTGAGTAGGGAATTCCCATGCTCAGTAGCTAATCAGCATGATTTCTCTAGGAAAGAGATATGAATAGTATGTCTATTGATAAGCATAACGTGAAAGTGTCTGTCATAACAGGATCAAACTGAAAAGTTGTCTTCAGAAAACAATATCGCAACTTGGGGGAGGAAAAACAATTGTAATGGTGTAACCCTCGACCCAAGGTCTTGGTCACCGCTTCACTAAATTGCATATTCCCATACATGTGACTAAATGAGTCGTAGTCGAACATGCAAGAAATCATCTGATTACCAGTAAATAAAAAAAATTGTTAACAGACGTGAGGGCGGCCACCGATAGTGATGGTGGTCCCCAAGATGAAAAGTACAATCTAGCGAGTTTGAATAAAAGGTTTTGATGTCGAACACTTGTAGAATCATTCAAACGGGAGCCAATAATGAGAACCCCCAACCAAACACAAGATGACCTGCCACTGATGTTTGCAAGTATCTGGTTACTGATGTGTTTATGGATCAACTTCCTAGATAAGATGTTGAAGTCGATAAGAAGAGATCTTTTAAAGGGTAGGTACTAAGGCATCCTACATCAGTTGAAACGAAGCGGGAAAATATGATTTTGTACTGGTGGAAATAATCAAGAGAAAATGGGGATAAATGACGACAAATAAGTTCTGGCATATGATGACTTTGGTTGATACATGGAGTAGTAGATAGTGGGATCCTCTTGAACAATAGAAGGCACTCTAACAGGGTACTAGGCAGCTTAGGCTTAATGAACACCAAAGAGTGTTAGGATTCACCAATGCAGGAACACTGGGAGATGAAGGCTAAACTCATAGATGGTAGGGTTTGGCTAAATGTGAAAGATTTTTCTGAGAAGTGCCATGTTCAAGATTTCGTGCTGCCAAATCGACCTTTAGAAAATGTAACAGAAGAAGTATCCATGATGTCCAATTTTTTTTTCCTCGTTTGATTAATTTTAACGATTCCGGACGGGTAAACTCGGTGTTTTTTTCATATTTAGAGAGTCTGAAAAACACCATAAAATAAAACTCCCGGAGGTACCTTTGTCATGTTTGATAACCAGGCGCGACGAAGGGAGAATAGTAAGCCCGAAACAGTTCATTTTCCGTGAGTTAGTCCACTGAATCCGGAACAGTGAGAAAGCTATGTTTGATGGACATATACCTCAGTTTGTTATGAGTGAGAGGAGATGGAGTACACTCAATTTTATTTGTGAAATTTTAACGAGTCCAACTAGGAAAAACTCGATGCTTTCCGTGAAAGTTTAACGAGTCACGTGGAAAAAAACTTGGTTACTTTTTATGTTTAAAGAGCTTTGAAAAAGATGAAAATAATTCTCATATGTCTCCATCGTGGTGGTTTAACGAGCCTGACAAAGGAAACTCAGGGTTTTTTCAGTTTTATGAGCCATAAAAAGTTCCTAAAAAGGAAGCTCGAAACTGGGTCGAACATGGTTAGATCTGCATATAAACATTGAAAACTCATCAGAGCATTGGTAACATATAAAAACCAATAGTTGCGAGAAAATGTAGCATGGATTTACCTCTTTGTATTAGAATAGCTAAGTGATTCTGACCTCCAGAATGGCTATAAGAAGGCCACAGGCCTTCATTTTCACTCTATTGAGTGCTATGATAGAGCTCTGGAGAAAAAAGTGGTGAAACTTCAGCTGTCGATTGTGGACGAATCGGGCGACGGTTTTTCATTCCACGAGATCCAGGTAAAAGTGCCAATTTCATTTCATTGTGTATTTAAGTCTTTTTGCTGGTTCAAAGTGTCAATTTTAGCAGGCCCTAAAAAATTTAAGCGGCTAACGCGGGTGATGAGTGTTGTGCCCGCGTTAAACGCTCTTCCTGTGAAGAAGCAACACATTAGCATGCACTGTTGGGCACTATATCCCGCGTTAGCCGACAAAGATGTTTTAGAAACTCATTTTTTAGCATCTTAAAATGTTCTAGACAAAAACTAATCCAGTGAAATGGTTGCTTGTGTAGGTATAAAGCCACTTACCATGAGTATTTGGCACGAGAGGGAGTATGAGCGAGAAGAACGTGAAATGGTGACCAATGCAGCTACCTTGATAGTTCTCCGTAGATGCGGATTGCTAAAGTATGCTCGTTTAGAGCTAATGAGGGGATAGGAGGACCTTCTGAGATGGATAATTCAGCAATGGGATGACCGCCAACATGTATTTAATATCGGGGGTAATGAACTCTCGATTGAGAAATGTGATATCTATTTTTTGAATGGCCTGTCATGCCGAGGGCCAAGGCCCAATCTGACAGGATCTAGGGCTGATACCCATACCACTACCAATTTGATCCATACGCATTGCATAAATAATACTGTGGTAGTGAGTAACCGGGTTCCTATTGCACGGGTGGAATTGAGACCGTTGAGGTATCTACTGTGGATGATAGTTCGCTTGGCTGGTGCCAAGATTCAACATGTGGCCACCAAGGCCCAGGTGTTGATAGCATTGGATTGTATGCAACCCCAGGTATTTGACTGGTGTGAAGGGGTTGTCCGTCGAGTTCGTGAAGAATTTACAACATGCAAGACTTGGACCCAAAGAGAGTTTGGGTATGGTACATTGATCATCTCATTCATACTAGAGTGGGTGCTGGCCATGAGGCCAAGAATGTTCACTGATGCGTTGGGCCCGCAGGAGCCAAGACAGGCTCGCTGAGAAGCTTTGATTCTTCAGACTGGAGAGGGTCCAATCTGTCACTGTTTTGATGAGGGATTCTTCGAGTGGCTTGAAGACCAGATCATCATGATTGAAGATTATCCCTACGCAGGGATGAAATATACAGGAGATCCAGAGTTGGTATTGTCCCTGGGCACTCAGTGGGGACTAGATGGTAAGAAAGAGCGTGATCAGTGCAGTCTTGAAGTATTTTTTAGTATCTTTTGAATGTTTATGCAATTTTTTTTGTTTAACGGGTGAAAATGTATGTTGACATGAAGCTTTGTTGCTTGACACAGATGTGGCACCTATCCATACGACCGGAGCCCCTTGCTATGCAAGGCGAGGAATGCAGCTACTTGGGACTGGTGCAACAGCGGAGGTTGCAGAAGTCACCGAAGAAGGTGATGACACAAAGATTTTATAGGATCTTACTAGAAACCTAGAGGTTTGAAGTATGGGTGTGCCACCTCTTCCCATGAGAGAGATCCTGGTTCATCTACAACAACATACTGTTGGTGTTCCAGAGAGATACTTGGTGCCTCTGAGGAGGATAGCCAGAGCAGTTGTCTGCTATTTTGAGCAGCAGGCTTAGTAGGAGGAGTAGATAGATGTGTAAATTTCATAGTGAGGCTTTAGTGAAGCCAATTTTTTGTAAAACACTCAAGTTTTGGGAATTTTTTTGATGTAATCTAAACTGGACATTACATATATATATATATATACATACATATTTTGGTGATTTTTGATCTCATGTGTTTTTTAATGTTTATGTATTTTCTGAAATAAAAAATATATACTCATGTAGGAATCTTTCTATAATAAGTGTGACAAATGCCAATCTAACACATAATTTTCCAATGAATTAGCTAATGCATTAAATTCTCTAGGAATTTTCTCAAACACAATGGTTTGAAAGTGACGTTCTAAAAGTTGCACCCTTAAGAAGTAACATAAAAAGACAGGATGACAAACATGATAATGATTGTTTAACTGCATAACTATGAGTTGGGAATCTAAGCTGACCACTAGATTGGAGATGTCGCGAGAGGCAGCCTCCGTGAGGAGTTCGATCACCGACATATACTCAACAATGTTGTTGGTGGCATTTCCCAGGAAGATTCCCTCGGAACCAAGGAGTTCCGACTCAGGTGTGTAAAGGACCTAAGCAGCTGACGCAATGTGCCTAGTACGACGACTAGCACCATCCGCATATCTAATGTATGATAACGATGATGAAGGCATCTGTGTAAAAAATAAAAAGAGTGTATATGAGAAAAACTCAAAAAACCCAAAATATCTAGAGACATCAAAACAAAGGCAAAACTCATATACATAAAATTACAAAGCATATGTCTAGTGGAGAACTAGGCAAAGTACTTCTTCAGATAGAGCCTGTTGCGGGGCTCTGTGAGTGGAATTCCATTACAGTACTGAAGTTCATAAGCTCCTTTTGAGATGACTTTGGTGACTATGTAAGGACCAAGCCATAATGGTTGAAGTTTTCCAACCCCCAAGAGGTCATGTCTCTGATCGTAGAGTAGAACGAGATCACCCTCTTGGAAAGAACGAGGCTTGATAGATTTTTCATATTGAGCTTTAACTCGGCACTGGTGAGCTTTGAGCACTAGTGTGGCATCTCTACGAGTTTCGTCCAAGTGATTGAGCGAGAGAAAGTGCTCTTTTGTGGCGGTGGTGTCGAGTAGGAGTTCAAAAACGAGCTTGAGTGATGGAATCTCACACTCGATTGGGAGTACTTCCCCCAGGAAGAATGCAAGTTAGAATGGTGTGAAGCCTGTGGCAGCTTTGACTAATGTACAGTATGCCCATAACGCGGAATATAACTTTTGATGCCATGTGATTTTATGATTGCCGACTAACCGATGAATCATGGTTTTGAGGATGCCATTTATGGCTTCGACTTGACCATTCACTTGTGGATAGTAGGACAAAGACTGATCTTGTTGAAATCCTAGCATGGAAGTTAATTCTGTTATCATATGGTTCTGAAAATGTGATCCATGATCTGTGACAATTGAAAGGGGTACACTGAAACGACAGATAACCTGATTGAATAGGAACAGAGTGGCGGTTTCTCCATCGGCCCTAAAAGTGGGAATGGCTTCTACCCATTTCGTAAAGTAGTCAAATTCCACGACAATGTAATTGTGTCTGTCAACTGAAGTGGGGTTGCATGTAACAAAGTATATTCCCCATTTAGCGAAAGGACCAATGGAGATAACTAGGTGGAGAGGGGCGGGGTGAGCACACTTTTTCTTTGTGAAAATTTGACACAGATGACACTTATAGATTGCTGTGATGTAGTATTTAAAAAAATTGGGCCAATAATAGCCTGCACACAAGATTTTATGGGCAGTAGCTATGCCAGAAAGATGATCGCTGCATGCCCCCATGTGGCAATCATTTAAAATGCGTTCTGCTTCGTCAAAAGTCAGTCAACGTTGAAGAATAGTATCGACATCATGATGATATAGAGTATCGTTGAGTACAAGGAAGTGTTTCGCTTGGTGGCGAATACGACGACGTTCGTCAGACGTGAGAGTTGGGCAGAAGCATTGAGTTTGGAGGTAGACCAAAACGTCTCCATACCAAGGATTAGAAGAATCGATTAAGAAGACAGATTCATCAGGAAATGGATTATGAGCTATATCTCTTGGGTCGATTTTAGGGAGGTCCAACAGTAATTCGACGAAGACTAGGGATTTATTTGCTTTGGCAGCAGTGAATACCAAGTCAAATTGTTGGAGGGTCACTATCCATTTGGAATATTTTCCTCCAATAACTTGGCGAGACAAAATGTGTTGCATGGGATTCTCCAAAGCAATAACAGTAGTCTGACATAGTAATATATAGTGTCAGAGTCGAGTGACATCGAAAACCACCGTGAGAGAGAGTTTTTCCAAATGTGAATATCATATTTTGGGTCTGATGAGACCTTTTGACAAGTAATATATCCCATGTTCACTATCGTCATCGTGAACTTGAACCGGAACCATGCTAAGTGAGGATGGTGACGCTGCCAGGTAGAGGAGAAAGTCGCATGAATAATTGGGGGCACTAAGAAGTGGGGTAGAAACGAGTGCTCATTTCAAGGCATCAAACGACAATTGATCTTGGTCATCCCATAAATATAGTGTTCCCTTATTTAATAAGTGCATAAAGCCTTTCTTCATCTTGGCATAGTTCACTATGAAACGACGTAAAAAATTTTCCTTCCCTTGAAAACTTTGGAGTTGCAGAATGGATTGAGGTGCGAGCAATTCAACGATTGCCTTAACCTTATCGAGATCAACCCTAATCCTATGCTTGGAGACAATAAAACCTAGAAGGCATCCAGTCTCGACAAAAAATATGCACTTATGTGGATTTATACGTATATTGTAGACCCTACACCGAGCGAATATTTGTTTCAGATGTGCGAGGTGATGGGAACGCTTCTTGGAATGAGATGGAAGGTCATCCAAGTAAGCTTGTACAATATGCCTAATGTTGTGGAAGGCATAGTTCATAGCCCTTTGAAAATTTTCTCCTGCATTCTTAAAACCGAATGGGAGTTTACGATACGCAAATGTGCCCCAAGGACAAATGAATGAAGTTTTATGTTGGTCATATTTTTTAATTAGAATTTGGTTATATCCCGAGAAACCATCCATAAAGGAAATAGAATCACATCTAGTGCAATCATCAAGGATCTGATCTATGAATGGCGTAGGATAATTTTCTTTGGGACAAGCAGTGTTCAAATCATGATAATCAACACAAACTTGGATGGTGCCTTGTTTTTTGTCTACAAGGACCGGATTGGAAACCCATTGTGTCAAAGGAACGAGATAGATAAAACCAACGTTTAGAATTTTTTTGAATTCAGTCTTAACGGCGGCTGCTTTGCGCGGGTGGACAGGTCGGAGTCTCTACAAAATAGGTTTGGCATTGTCATAAACCTTGATTTCATGCTCAATGATATATGGATCTATGTCGGGCATTTCATTGTAAGACCAAGAAAACACATCGCAAAATTTCTTAAAAAGGGATGTGAAGCGTACAATTTCCTCAGGTTTGCAATTTGCTCCAATTTGAATATTTTCCATAATACCCGTTTTGACTGAGATATCTATGAGAAAGGTTTTAGAAAGGTTTCCCAAGTTCCCTTCTGAATCGATAGTTTGAATAGTTGTGTAAATAGAGGAGATGATCTCAAGTGGGTCAAAATATGGCATTTGAGTAGTTATCGCGTCTGAATCGAACATCGAAGGGCGATGGTGGAACTCTCCCTAAGGTCGTTCTTCTAAAGACGTGATCTCTCGAATAGCTTCGTCCGTAGGGAGGACTTCATCAAGGAGATACTTAGAAAGAACCGTGATGGGTGGGAGGTTTGTACTTTTGGTTTAAACCATAGCTGTGGAGGGTTTAGATGTAATCTGGATGGCTTGATAAGTCAACTCGGTTGGTGAGAGCGGTATCTGATCTCCATAGGAATCAATTTCTAAAGGGACCAGTAGGATCCATGGGTCGATAGAGCTATTCAAAGTGGTAAATATCATTGCAACCATATGTGGAACCTCGGGCAGCGGGAGAGGAAAGAAACCCATCAGGGAAGATGCCTTCAGAAGACTGGTACCGATACTAACATACGAGTCAGGAACGCTTCCTATTAGGGGTACAGTGCTACTTGGTAATGTGGCATAATCAGGGGTACGAAAGGATAACTGATCCACTGTGACTATTTTCCCATCCAATGGAAATAGGATGAGTCGGAAAACTAAAGAAACAATGGCAATCATTGTGTATGACCAACTGCGACCCAACAATAGATTAAAGTCAAGATGAAAATCTATGAATTCTATTCCACCGTTATCATTTTCCCACTAAAGGAAATTGGAAAGCTATCAAGGTAACCTTTTGGGAGGAAAGTGTGTCCATCGAAAGCTTTAAGGGAATTTGATGGTGGACACAAAGTGGGAGAATCCAAAGTGAGCCAACAAGTAGTTGACATAACGCAGGTCGAAGCACCTTTGTCTATGACAGTATGATGGATTGGTATCCCTTTCGACACAACTTGTACTTGGAATGCAAGTTGGTGTGAGAGGCAAGGTTTAGATTTCTCCATGTCAAAAATAGCTAGCGTAGAATCCTGGGGGTCAATCCCACCAATGGTCGAAAGCAAGGCTTTCCTTTATGCTAGGCAAGTTTGCAATAATTCGAGAGAAAACATAGCTGACGGTGCGTGTGCCAAATCTTCTACAATATTGTAGTTTTGGTCAGCACGTGTAGAGGTGTTATGAGTCGTGCGTCGAAGTGTCCCTTTTGGGGGACGAATTGCGGGGTCAGCAGTGGGTCGTTCGATATGAAAATCGTTGGGTGAAAGAGGATATGAACTGGTACCAGGTTCTTCAGTATCAATGATAGGATTTCCATAAAGTTTGGCTCATGTTTGGAGTTCGACACTTTCTATGCCATAAATGGTGGAAAATCCTTCACCGGAAGGATGTGTACCACCATTGCCCCTTTGCGAGGGTTGTGGTGGATTTGCAATCATGTGTTGTTGTTGCTACTGTGGATTAGGGAAGGGATTATGAAGGATGGCAGGTGTCCTCCCAGAGTCCTTGTTTGTGATAAAATCTGTGCATTCCTGCAATTGAGGACATTTTTATGTTAAGTTGTCCTCTCCACAGATTCTACAAGGAAATTTCATGGGTTTCTCTTTCCCTTTTTTCATTTTTAGCAGCATTTTTCTGATTGGGATTATTCTAATGATCTGACTACTCTTCTGAAGAAGAGGACTTTTTCTTATTCTTCTTGTTTTTTCCACTAGGTTTTTGTGAAACTTGCACAGAATTTACCTCAGCGGTAGGAAGAGTATTTGATTGGTCAGGGGCGATGGCAGCCGGAGATGGCTGGGAGCTTTTCCCACTAGGTTGTTTATGGCTATACCAGAGATTGCACCAACAAGGCCATCAGCGTGTGCTCCGGGTTTCTAAGTAGTGGGAGGATTCGGATTACCAGGGGCATAGGGGAGTAAATCATATAGTGTGCCAGATTGCGAATAGATCAAATCCAAATGTTGTGCATGAGGAATGGATTGATATTCCGTGATCGCACTAGACAGACAAATGTATTTAGTTAGGTTTGGTAAGAGTGACTTACAAAACCAATTAGATAAAACATGATCTGGGATTGGCGCTTTGACTAACCTCCTCCTACATCTCCATTCATGAATGTGATCAGAGATGTGGGTGGCGGTGTCTTGGCGCAGCGAGGTTAAGAGTTCTGTGCCAGTTTCATATCTAATAGGTAATTGGAAGTTTTTAAGAAATTCCATAGCGAAGGCGCTAAAAGTGTTGACAGCTCTGCGTGGTAACTCAATGTACCATTTGGCAGCATTTTTTATGAGAGTGTGGGGAAAAAGTCAAAGACAGATACTATCATCCACCATGGAGTTAGATACAAACCATAGATGAAAGGTGGTGACATGCGTAGCCAGATTGTCCCCTTGTTTCTGGTCGAATTTAGGGATGTCAGACGAAATCTTGTGTGGTACTGGAGGCCAGAGTGGGTTGTGATTGATGGGATCATTGGTCAGTTTGTAAATGTCGGGGATGTCTAGAGCTGCCAAAAATGGAAATTGCGTGTTTTCCCCCGGGTCCAACCAAGGAAAAATAGCCTGACTATTTAGACCATAGGGTCTACTCATCAATCTGTTACCAATAGGATAAGTATGACTTTGTTGATAAAAGTTCCCTGTGGGTGGGGGTGTAGGAACATATGGTTGTTGTTTGTATGGTATATTGTACTGGGGAGCTAATGGTTGGTTTACCCCAGCGTAAAATTTTTCCATTGTCCAAATGGATTTTGGGATTGATTTTCCCATATGGACACAGTAGAGCTAGCCGGAGGCATGATGCTATTCACATAGTTAAGAAACGACATAGATCCTATACGGAAATTTTGACCACTTAAGGGAACAATGTTAACAGTGTGTTGTCCCATTTGTTCGGATAATTGCAGGGGTATCGAAGTACCCCCACTCATCTGTGTGTTGGTGACACTGCCCCCTAGCATGATAGTTAAGGGGTTTGAAATCAACAAAGGGTTCCAACCGAAAGGGTTGCTAAAAGGAAACGAAGTACCGTGGGTCCTAGTGTAGTCACCATAGGAGTAGGTCCTAAAGGATTTGGAGACCCACTAACAGTTGTGGTGACTGCATTTTTGGGACCAAACATAGGCTGGTTACTGGGGTTGTCGATTAGCAGTGTAGAACTAAATGTCGGCAGGGAAGATGGTGGTGAACCTGGGTTGGTTAACATCGGCATCGACCCCATGGGTGCTAGTTGTGAAATGGATGTCGGTGTAGCCGAAGACATATCTTGGCTTGGTGTAATCTGAACTAACACTGGCACCGACGAATCAGTGAGTGGAGGATTGCAAGGAGGTACGACTCCTTCCATAAAAGGATCCTCTGGAAATTCCATGTGATATGGTGCTATGTGAAAATCAGGGGTTGTCACTGGAGACTACTCTTCCGAAGAAGGCATGGACTCACCGAGACTCGAATCCTCCTCTGGTGTCAACAGAGGAAGACCTCGCTGTCGTCGAGACAGATGGCGAAGGTCGAAAGACACCATGGTGACATGTTTATTTGTATCAAATTTATATTATTTGTAATGTATTATAAAGTCTCAGTGATAGTAACCACACACCTAGAAAAGAAAAAAGAAAAAAAAAAGGACTTTCTAAAATCAATCAACAAGCATCTAGAATAGCGTGGCCCCGTCTGAGTACTACCGTTTTTTGGAGATGAAACCTAGTATCACAATAGCATACAGAGAGGGTTAGTCGTAAACACACTTACGGTTACTCTAGAGCTTCGCCCGAACCTCAGAAAATAGGTGTAAGCACTCTCATCAAGACAAGTACCCTCCCAAAGACCGAAGACAGAGTAGGTCCGTCTGTTTTAGGTACCAGGACAGCCCGTCCCAGTCACCTCGTGTAATTCCCTAAAAAAATTTGGCCACTAAAGATACCTAAAATCATAGACATCATCAGGGGGGTCACGGTCGTAGACATCATGCCATATAAGCAGAACATCTAGATCCCCGATCTAGTTTCGAAATCCCCGAAGGGAACCCCAATATATAGCATGCCCACTAAATGCACTCGATGGTGGGCTACCTTCTCATGCACCCCGGTGTTGTCTCGCACTCAACTCTGGTGGTAGTGGAGTGGTCCCGATAATATGAGTGCAGTAATATTTCACTTATTAATGACTCTAGTCTCAAGTTTAGAGGTCTTGGGTGATTTTCTCACTTATCCTACCCCAAGATCCTAGCTTGAACTACTGTTGGTGTGAGCTCAGAAAAATTTATATCATTAATTTTATTATTGCTTGATTCTTAGTGTACTTGATTATTAGTCTTGCAGAGGGGGAGTGGACGTATGAAATGTTATGAGACTCTGACTCAAAAGACCATGCAAAAAATATGCTCGAAATATTCAATTTCAATGAAGAGTTTTTCTACAAGGAAAGATTTTTTATCTTTTTTTAAATCCGGGCACCAAAAATTCAAATAACACAGTTCATCTTTAAAGATTCAAACATCTATATATCCTCTCTTAATAGCCTTTTAACCAAATTTTTTCAAAAATAATGTAGCTTGTAGAAATTATATACAATATGCATGTATATATTCGGACTCTCCAGATCTAACAATATTTTTCTTCTTGCTAAATACAGAATCCTTCCACTATAATTCTTGTGGAAATTTAATTAACAATTGCACAACACATGAGGCAATAAAAAACACACATAACACAGTTGTTTAACGGGAAAGCCTGAAGCTAAAAACCCCAACTATCATATTATGTATCATGGAGATCATATGACAATCTCATACAAAGCATACAAATCTTATCACAAGCTCTTAGTACAGTACAATCGTCATACACTAATCAGGCCCAATCTTGCAAATCCATGCACCGATATTTGCCACCTGCTAGCCTACCTCCACTGCACAATCCAAGCTGATTACAAAGACCAATTCGATGTAATCCCACTCTCATTGACTGTGTTATTATCATTGGCAACTCCAATGTATATATAGATGCAATTCATGCATCACTATAGTCACAACAGATAGTCTATATTGCCCTTTCACCTATCTCTCCACTGGTCTCCACTGAAACTTCCATGCACTGTAGTTAACTACTATATTTTTCAGTTGATTAATGAGTTATTATTTGTGAATTAATTAACTAATTAATTCACTCCACTCTCACTAGTGTATCAATCAGTTAGACTAGATACAACTAGCTCAACTGTGTCTAATGGAGTTAAGCGAACACAACTCCACCAAATACTTCTACAACTCCACCGACACCCGACTCTATCACATGAGTTATAATGAAGTCCTCCATGAAATAGCTCCGATGTAAACCTAAAAGAATAGCGTAATTCCTTCTATCGATTTGTTGTTCCACATCATGCATAACCGAAGTGCTCCAAGAGAATAAGACAATGTTTAGAGTCCAAATATTATTAAGAGCTAATAATATTCGACATATCTATTTTTAGACTGGCAATCTAAAAATAGACTCCGCCCAATATGTCTAAAAATAGAAGTCCATCTATTTTTACAACTTGACCAACCATCCACAAATAGCATCCCGCAACTCATAGAATATGATCGACATGTCTAAAAATAGACATAGTCTAAAAATAGACTTTGCGACAAAAATCACTTGTGTGGCCCCCCACCTAGTTTTGGTGATCACTTTCCAACTAGGATCAGGAAAGATGTTTCGGGATGCCTTCTTCACTATTTCTTGTTGCAATCTTCAACACTCCCTCTCAACAAGGAAGGACTGTCTTTGCATGCGACATGCATTCGCCCTGCAACCTTTGCAAGCGCCATGCAACTCCATGCATCTGCTCTGCAACTCTTCCGAAACTGAATAGCCTCCAAACAACTCAATTAGTCTAATGCATCTATCATCAAATTCTTCGACTTCTGCTTAGCTACTGCACATGTCTTCAGGAACCACTACGTTGTTGAACTCTGCACCCATGCACTCTGCACTTGCTGTCAACTCTGAACTGTGCTCCAGTATCCGACACTGTCACTTTTATCTGCTTGCATCAATCCAACTGATCATGCTACTGCTACTCCGTGGGCACCTCGTAGCCATGTTCAATTCATGATATCCACACCATCTCCATGAATCCTACCCAGAAATATCCTCTTGGGATTACTCATTCATGTCGCCCCACCTTTCACCTGGTGATATAGCTACATGCACTCCCTCTGCCCATCTGGCACGAAATTTCTCTGCATGAGTGGTTGCTCCCACTCCATGATCCTCATCTTATGGCTGCTCCACATCCTGAGTTTCACTCTTACCTACATGCAAATCCATCTCCCTCTCAAGCTTCAATTACATGGCTTTCTTGCACTTCCCAACAGTAGGAAGCTCTGTAGAAATCCCATCTACATCAAATCTATAAATATTCTTCTTCATCTCTAGTTGTGGTTGCTCCACAACCTTATGAGACTACTTCTCACGCTGCATGTTGAGAGGCTCCCTCTCAACCACCAAGTCACTAACCTTTTCTTTGCTCCTCAAAGCTTTGCATGCATCTTTTACCTCAGTGCATGTAGATTCTTGGCTCATGCACATTGCAATTGTCCCGTCGTCGCAAAATTTTCTAACAAAAAGAGCTGATTTTAAATCGACGATATCTCCCTCATCCGAGCTTCGATTCGACCGATTTGTTTTTTCAATTTGGGTGTTTTTCAATTTGGGTGTTTTTTCGCAAGGAATCCAAATATGCTATTTTTTTATGAAAATATTGGATCCAAATTTTCAGATATTCTTTGCAAACTCGCGCACCCAAAAATTATTTCTCTCATTCCATGTAGAAAATCTCTAATACCATGTAGAAATTATATACAATATGCATGTATATATCCAGACTCTCCTGATCTCACAATATTTATCTTCTTGCAAAATACAGAATCCTTCCACTATAATTCTTGCAGAAATTTAATCCACAATTGCAAAACATGAAGCAATAAAAACACACATAACACAGTTGTTTAACGGGAAAGCCTGAAGCTGAAAACCCCAACTATCATATTATGTATCATGGAGATCATATGAAAATATCATACAAAGCATACAAATCTTATCACAAGCTCTCAGTACAGTACAATCGTCATACACTAATCAGGCCCAATCTTGCAAATCCATGCACCAATCTTTGCCACCTGCTAGCCTGCCTCCACTGCGCAATCCAAGCTTATTACAAAGACCAATTCGATGTAATCCCACTCTCATTGACTGCGTTATTATCATTGGCAACTCCAATGTATATATAGATGCAATTCATGCATCACTATAGTCACAACAGATAGTCTATCTTGCCCTTTCACCTATCTCTCCACTGGTCTCCACTAAAACTGCCATGCACTGTAGTTAACTGATGTATTCTTCAGTTGATTAATGAGTTATTAATTAGTGAATTAATTATTAATTAATTCACACCACTCTCACTAGTGTATCAATCAGTTAGACTAGATACAACTAGATCAACTGTGTCTAACTGAGTTAAACTAAACACAACTCCACCAACTACTTCTACAACTCCACCAAACTCTGTCACATGAGTTCTAACTGAAGTCCTCCATGCAATAGCTCCAGTAAACCCTCAAGAATAGCGTAATTCCTTATGTCAGCTTTTGTGCCACATCTGTGCACTTAACCGAAGTGCTCCAATAGAATAAGATAACATTTAGAGTCCAAATATTATTAAGAGCTAATAATATTTGACATATCTATTTTTAGACTGGCAATCTAAAAATATATTCTTCCCAATATGTCTAAAAATATAAGTCCATATATTTTTCCAACTTTACCAACCATCCAAAAATAGCATCCTGCAACTCATAGAATATGATCGACATGTCTAAAAATAGACTTTGCTCCAAAAACACCTGTGTGGGCCCCACCTAGTTTAGGTGATTATTTTCCAACTAGGATTAGGAATGATGTTTCAGGATGCGCTCTGATACCATGTAGAAATTTGAATAAATGATATAGTATTCACCAAGATTCTCCTGACCACACACTATTTGACTTCATGCACAATACATAATCTCTTCTAACATTGATCATTACATGCGGAAATAAAATCAATTGCATGCACACATTAAAGCCATAAAAATTCACACATATGAACACAGTATGTAATGGAAAAGCTTAAAGCTGAAAACCCCCAACCATCTGTATATTATATATGTCATAGAGATCAGGTAAAAATCATTGTATAAAGCTCCTCACAAGCTCTCAGTACAATCTCCAATTGCTACACACTAATCAAGCTAGATCTAGCAAAACACATGCTCCAATCTCTGCCACTTGATAGTCTGCCTCTACTGCGCAATCCCTACTGAATAATGCCTCTTGATGAGTTCGAATTACCCCAGCCTTTCTCACGAAGTATTTATAGGCATCTCTACTGAGTGTTGGATGCAAACCATGCATCACTTATAGTCACAACTGATAGTCATACTTGCCCTTTCACCTATCTCTACACTGGTCTCCACTGAAACTGTCCATGCACTGAAGTTAACTGATGTATTCTTTAGTTGATTAATGAGTTTATAATTAGTGAATTAATTAATAATTAATTCACACCACTCTCACTAGTTGTATCAATTAGTTAAACTAGATACAAATAGCTCAACTATGTTTAGATTAGTTAAACTGAACACAACTCCATTAACTTCCTCAATCAACTCCACCAAACTCTCTCACATGAGTTCTAACTAAAGTATCCATGCAATAGCTCCACTTAACCCTCGGGAATAGCGTAATTCCTTCTGTCAGCTCCTGTGCCACATCTGTGCACTTAACTGAAGTGCTCCAAGAGAATAAGATAATGTTTATAGTCCAAATATTATTAAGAGCTAATAATATTCGACATATCTATTTTTAGAGTGGAAATCTAAAAATAGATTCCGCCCAATATGTCTAAAAATAGAAGTCCATCTATTTTTCCAACTTGAACAACCATCCACAAATAGCATCCTGCAACTCATAGAATATGATTGACATGTCTAAAAATAGACATAGTCTAAAAATAGACTTTTCTCCAAAAATCACATGTGTGGGCCCCACCTAGTTTAGGTGATTATTTTCCAAATAGGATCAGGAATGATGTTTCAGGATGCCTCCTTCACCGTTTCTCGTTGCAATATTCAACACAGCTAAGTTCAAAAAACTATAAAGAAAAATTATTTTTTCAAAAAGTAGATGCGATTGACATTTAACTTTTCAAAATAAGAACAAAAAGACAAAAATGCTAGTTGGTAAAAAAGCACAGGGATCCAGCAAGAGAAACTATTCTGATGGAAAATAACTCCATAGCCAAAGGGGAAACACAATAGGGGTGTAAACAACTATTTTGGCTGGGTAAGGAAGGCAAGCAGAGGCTACAGAGTGTTAGTAATGAGACTAATGCACTGTATCTGAGAAAAGATCGTGTTATAACGCTCTGAAACACTTACAGGGGAAGCATTAGTCAGGGTAAATTTTCACAGATGGCTAAGCAGGGTCTAATCTAGACTCTGTGAGCTTTTCAGATGTTCACTGAGCATATAAGTTGGTCGGAAGGATATGTGAACAGAAGTAAAAATGGAAAGTGATAGGAACAATCCGGAAACTTGGGATTAACTCCCCAGTGGAGTCGCCAATTCTGCTATAGGGTAATATGCTTGGGTGGTGGTTACTAAATATCCCTCTCAGGGCTTTCTGGTGCCCAAGGCAGACAGCCAAATTCGCTGTAAAGTTCACAAAAAATCTGCATACATGTTCATGCTAATGTCTATAATCAACAAAGTAAGACAAAGAGATTACTTCTTTATTGGTAGTGGATCCTAAGGAGAACAAAGAGCAGCGAAGTAGAGATCCTTCTTCAATGGCTCCAAATACAGATCCTGCAATCAATCAAAGCACCCGTGTAATCTCTACAACAATATAGTTTGTTATTGATTAAACTAACATATAAGAAACATGAAACAATACAGATCTAAGGCATTCATATCATGCTACATATATTTTTGAAAAAGGATTGTGACACTGATGCATCGAATGGAAAAAATAGATATAGTTCCATTGATTTATAAAAAGGAGGATTACAACCATTGGTTGCATGAATCCCTCCTTATTCTCCCAATTCCTCTCCTTCTTTCTCTATTTCTGAGTGTGATGGTGCTCAAGGCAGAAAGCTCTCAATGAACTTTGCCGATCTTCAAACCCCACACTACAACAATGAAACACTACTCTACATATATTCAATCCTTTGACCTTAGACCAAGAGCCCACAACTCCATTTTATATAAGATGGAGAGGGCAAACATTGCCAACCTATTCAACCAGTTTGTAATGGGAAAGATCAAGATGCTTCCATGTCCTTCCATGGTTTTGACTCCTTAGGAGTCTAGTTGTATTTGGCAAGGCCTAATAAAAGGTTTGTGCCTTTTAGTTTCTATTTTGTACTGGTCCTTTAAGAGAAAAAACTGGAAGTGCCAGTCACTTTTCAGCAAGATATTTTCCCTTTTCACACTCAAACATGGATAATGCCGCCCCTTGGGCAAGACAGAGCGTTACCCTAGGTACTAAATCTCCCTTTACATGTATCAAGTGCGTTATAACACTATCTAGCTGCTTCTCGGGTGTGTTACCTTGGTATAAGTGGGCCTTGTCTAGGTAATTTTCTTCCTTCCATGTTACCTTCTCCTCTGAGCTGATGAGGATGTAATATTCCTACTTAGCCCAAGCTAAGAGGAATATAAAATTTTGTTTTACTTTCTATTGCATGAATAAATGAATAAAAGAGGACATGTAAAACTCCTAAAAAGACTGAATAAATCAATGCCCATGTGAACAAGGATAAATCAGGGCCATGTAAATAAATCACTTGCAGATGCAAAAGGCATTTGAGCTATGAGACTGGGTCAACCTTGACCAAATCCACAGCGTTGTCTAGATTCAATGTACCTCGTGAAGGGACAACGCAGTTCTAGAAGGAGGCCCCTCATGTGAAAGGAGCTAACTCATCAAGGTGTTTTAGGGTTTGCAAAGGTTTTCATATTATAAAAGGAAGGGGAAGGCAGCAAGAGAAGGTTGTTGATTGATTATATTTCTAAGTATCTTGTCTGTTTAGACAAATACTATTCTCTGCTGTTTAGTGGATATTTGTGCTGCTTAGAACTTGGAGTTATTATGCAGGGATTTCACCTCTTCCATTGAGGATTCTTGGAGGATTTTTTTCTGATTTTATCCACTATCAGGCTTTGGGACAAGCTCTACTTACAACTGCAACGAAGATCCTTTGAGGGTTTGTTTGCTTTTTTAGGCTACAACAAGTGGAACTCTAGATCTGTAGAGATCTAGCTTGTATTGGAGCCTCTTCTCATGGAGTATGTCTTTTAACCTCCTAGAAGAGTGCATCCACTATTTGAGCTTTAGATTTGTATTTTGGCATTAGGCCATCATTTTTATTCAATCTACAATGCAGTTTTCATTGAGGAACTACGTTATTTTCATTAGAGGTTCTGCAGGGTGTTTTGATCCCATTTTTTATGAGAGATCTTTGGTGCTGGGATTTGCCTTTCACTTTGGTGATCCATGGATTAGCTTACTGATCCATGTTCTGTTTAGATCTGATCTCTTTAAATGTAAATTCATCTTCAGAAATTTCATAAGAATTTTGCATATCTGCAACTCAAAACTCAGATCTACTCTTTGTGATGCATGATTTGGTAAAAACCCAAAGGGGATCTTGTAAATAAGACTTTATAGTTTCCATGTCTGAAATGGATCTGAGGTTTTGTCCACATATTTGAGATGTAATATTTAGCTACTGCAGCTCTATAAAATAACGTTGTTGAGCCAATTTGCAGTTTACATATGTGTTGCAACCTTCTTTTCTGAAGATATATTGATTTCTTGTCTCCTGTATTCTACTATATATTGAAAGAGCTTCATTATAATTCTAATTTTCTGCTATATGTTCATAAGTTGACCTTATTTGATGGCCTCCTACTCATGCTTTCCAATACTGCATTATTTCTGAAGAAGTTTGTTGTGCATAGCTGCAGCCCCTCTTGTAGGGTGTTTTCCAGCTAGACTAGGTAGTGGGAGATCTGTTTACCACACCTAATTTGATTTGTTTTTTATCCCCTTTTGGATCTAGACTCCAGATCTGATGATGTAAGGGATCCAAGGGCTGAAAATTTATTTCTGTGCATCAATCTCCTAGGAGTGCATTATTTCAGCAGGCTTGATGTGTTGTTCCATATTTGGAATATTACAGTGGTATCAGAGCTCCTTTCTTGGCACAGCCTATGCTTTCCTTGGAGCACCACAACCATGTTGCATTCAAAAGAAGATGAACCTCTTACTGAGAGGGAGAAGAGGTATCATAATAGAAGTCACAAGAAGTTTGATTACACTACTGATGATCAAGACAAGGGTAAAGACCCTGAGACTGCAAGTGATAAAGAAGGAGAAGAGTTTGCAAGAACTCTTTTGGTGGGCATGCAAGATCTTGCCAAAGATATCAAAGAGATGAGGATGGAAAGAATGAGGGAATCTCTTGGGATATTTCATCCGGGGGAAAGCTATGACATGTCTCATCACTAGGCTGGTCAACAAGTGAACCAGCCACAAGCCCCACGAGCTCCGCAACGCTCCACTATGCCTAACTTCTTGGCTGTGGAGAATGAAGGACCACAAGAGAAAGCTTCCCTTGAAGACTAATTTTTGGAATATGAATCTTAGAATCAGAGATTCAGAGACCACTTGAGTTTCCAAGATTTTTTTCACCTCAAGGATAGAAGAAGACCAAGGTAGCAGTATAGAGATGGTGGGTCCTTTCATAATCAGGATAGACACCACTCTACGGGCAGATTATTTTTGCCCAAGTTTGATGGGTCATCCTCCAGTTCTACCAAGGCATGGGTAGAAAAGTTGAATATTTGCTTTCAGTTGAATAAAGTCCCTGAGATTGAAACCATCAAGATAGTAGTGCTGCACTTTGAAGGTGAAGCACACAATTGGTGGTTCCATGGGTTGTCTACATTGGGACATTCCAATGTGACTACCTATTCTAAGTTTACTAGAAGGTTGGTGGAGAGGTTTGACAGGAAAGATCCAGAAGCACCCTTCATAAGCCTTGCAAAGCTAAACCAGTCCAGGAATGCTAAAGCTTATATCTCTAAGTTTATGAGATTATCTGTCATGGGTCCTGATCTATTGTAGCAAGGAGGGTGTACATGTTCATCGATGGCCTGGAGGAACATTTGCATGGGTTGGTTAAATATACCAAGCCAATCACTTTGCATGATGCCATTGAGAGGGCAAGAGATCTTCAAGATGCCTTACCAAACGCAAAGGCAACTTTCCAGAGCAAGGTCCCTCACCTTTATAAAGGGAAGGGAGAAAAAGATTCTCCTTCCAAGGAGAGCTCATTCAAGAAGCCTCTTGACATTGATCTCAGGAGGGAGTTGAGAAAGAAGATACTGTGTTTCAATTTCCAAGAGTCATGGGCACTAGGACATAGATGTGCTGCTAGGAAATCACACTACATAGAAGTCTTCTCAGATTTTGAGGAGGAATATGGAGATGATGAACCTAGGAGGGGTCACAACGCTGATAATGATGAGGAAGATCCAACACCATCCAGAGATGGGGATGGAGCCTTTTCTCCAATAAGTGGGACTCTTTAATCTTTGAGAGGAGTGCCTAAGTACTTGACCCTAAGAGTACAAGGTTCAATCATGAATCAAAGGGTATCTGTACTGATTTACTGTGGGGAAACCCACAACTTTATTGATGCTCATCTTGTGCAAAGGAGAGAAATCCCCACTGATACTTTTGAGGGATTCTCTGTTTTGGTCCCAGGTGATAGGAAAATGCAATGCATGAAATATGTCCCATCAATCTCAGTCACTATGGGGTCCTACACTTTGGTGGATCACTTCTTTGTAGTTGACATACCAGACACCAATATCATTTTGGGTGTCCAATGGTTGATTAATTTGGGGAAGGTCACCACTGATTGGAAAGCTTTGCAGATGGAGTGGGTGGACTTGAAGAGTGGGAAACCACAAATTATTCAAGGCATGCACACTTATCCCTCACCTAGTACTTCCACACAAACAACAGAGATGGATTTGCACAGTGGAAGCAGGGATCTCACAGTCCCTTCTCTTATGTTCATGAGAATGCTACAAGGGACATTCCTATCTAGTGGCAAGCCACCTGGAATGCCACTAGATTCAGATCTTGTGGGGGAGGCCTCACAAAGTGCTGCTCCAAATCTAGATCTAGGAGGGATTGGAGCAATGAGAGACCAAGTTACAGCGCTAAAGGGCTTGGGACAACTCAAGAATGAGGGGGATATTCTTCCTACATCACTATCACCCTCTCTCTTTTCTGAATCTGCATTGTGGGAGGAGAAGAATCGAAGGATCAGCCTTCCAACAAAAAAATTTTGCATGAGAAATGTCAAAAAGTATATTAGCAACATGACAAGCACTTCCATGGATGTATCATCAGCACTGTCATTGTTGAACAATGTGGATTTGTATTGGAAATCTCAACTGCTTGTAGAGTATTCCAAAGATCTCCACAAAGGTATGATACTAGATGACATGCAGCAAGAAGAGGGCTACTTAGTCCAAGGGGGAGTCATCTATCATCATGGTAGGGTCTTCTTGGCTAGAGCTTCCAAGCTCAAGCAGAAGATACTACAAGGGGCACATGAAGAATTCTTCCTCAACCATATGCATTCAATGAAGATCTATACCCTGATCATGAGGAGCTTTGATTGGGAAGGCATGACAGAGGAATTAAATAAGCACTTTCAAGAGTGCATTAGCTATGGAGGATTGGGGCAGCCAATGGGCTATTTGCAAGAGTCATCTCAGCCAGCTCTTCCTTTTCTTGAGAGGAGGGAAATGCTCATGCACAACTCCATGCTCATGTATTTTCTGATTTATCACATTCCTTTGCCATGTTTTTGCAGGCTATGACTCCTAAAGGGAGTTAGAGATCATGTGGATCTCATGGTTTTTGGTGGGCCAATAGAGATGTTGAACTTGGCCACTCCCTTATTGTGTAAAGGGAGATTCCTTCTCATGATGGGTGCTTTCCAAAGGCACCAAACTTATCTAACATATTCAGCCATGTTAAGGTGACTCATGCAGAAAAGATGTGGTGGAAATGCCACTTACCACACCTTGATCTAATGCAGGCAGGTGATGCACTGCGCTGGCATCACATGTGGGATTTTGACCCACCTCCTCATGCTCATATTTCTATTTGCATATATGTTGTCTTGCTTCCATACTTGGATGATATAGTTGTATTATTTATGGGATTGTATGGAGGGAGGATGGGTAGTTTGTATGTACCACATGGTTTGGAACTTCTACCTGTACCTCATGATACATGTTATAAATGGAGCATTGCTCTACCCATGTTTATTTCTGTTGATTTTTTCACTCCTGGTGGGATGGACTATGCACATATTATGTTGACCTTGGAGGAACAATTCATGATGTATTGGCTTGATGAGCACTTGGCTTATGATGAGGACTTGAGCATTGATGATGCCATCAATGGAGGAGGAGAAGTAATATAACTCTTACCCTATTAGTTTCTTGAGGAAAAGCAACATTTTGGAGGGGAGGACTGTAATATTCCTACTTAGCCCAAGCTAAGAAGAATATACAATTTTGTTTTACTTTTTTTTGCATGAATAAATGAATAAAGGAGGACATGTAAAACTCTTGAAAATACTGAATAAATCAATGCCCATGTGAACAAGGATAAATAAGGGCCATGTAAATAAATCACTTGCAGATGTGAAAGGGGTTTGAGATGTGAGACTGGGTCAACCTTGACCAAATCCACAACGCTGTCTAGATTCAATGTACCTCATGAAGGGACAACACAGTTCTAGAAGGAGGCCCCTCATGTGAAAGGAGCTAACTCATCAAGGTGGTTTAGGGTTTGCAAAGGCTTTCATCTTATAAAAGGAAGGGGAAGGAAACAAGATAAGTTTGTTGATTGATTATATTTATGAGTATCTTGTCTGTTTAGACAAATATTATTCTCTGCTGTTTAGTGGAGAATTGTGATACTTAGCACTTGGAGTTCCTATGCAGGGATTTCACCTCTTCCATTGAGGATTCTTGGAGGATTTTTTGCTGATTTGATCCACTATCAGACTATGGGCCAAGCTCTACTTCCAACTGCAACACAAATCCAGTGAGGGTTTGTTTGATTTTATAAGATGTAGCAAGTGGAACTCTAGATCTGCAGATTTCTAGCTTGTATTGGAGCCTCTTCTCATGGAGTGTGTCTTTTAACCTCCTAGAAGAGTGCATCCACTGTTTGAGCTTAAGATTTATATCTTGGTATTAGGCCATCATTTTTATTCAATCTACAACGCATTTTTCATTGAGGAACTGCGTTATTTTCATTAGAGGTCCTGCAGGGTGTTTTGATCCCATTTTTTATGAGAGATCTCTGGTGCTGGGCTTTGCCTTTCAATGTTATGTTTAGATCTAATCTCTTTTACTGTAAAGTCATCTTCAGAAATTTTTGAAGCATTTTACAGATCTGCAACTTAAAACTCAGATCTACTCTTTGTAATGCATGATTTGGTCAAAACCCCAAGGGGATCTTGTAAATAAGACTTTCTAGTTTCCAGATCTGAAATGGATTTGATGCTTTGTCCAGAAATCTGTCCTAGATCTGAGATATAATGTTCAGCTACTGTAGCTCCATAAAATAATGTTGTTGAGCCAATTTGCAGTTTATATATGTGTTACAACCTTCTTTTTCTGAAGATTTATTTCTCTCTTATCTCTTATATTCTACTATATATTGAAAGAGCTTCATTATAATTATGATTTGTTGTTGTATGTTTATAAGTTGACCTTATTTGATGGCCTCCTACTCATGCTTTCCAAGACTACATTATTTCTGAATTAGTTTGTTGTGCATAGCTGCAACCCCTCTTGTAGGGTGTTTTCCAGCTAGACTAGGTAGTGGGAGATCTATTTACAACACCTAGTTTGATTTGTTTTTTCTCCCCTTTTGGATCTAGACTCCAGATCTTCTAATCTAAGGGATCCAAGGGCTGCAAACTCATTTCTGTGCATTAATCTCCTAGGAGTGCGTTATTTTAGTAGGCTTGATGTGTTGTTCCAAATTTGGAATATTATAGAGGAGGTCATTTGTCCTGTAACACCTCTGTCTAGAATTCTTGTCCTAACCCGGTACCACTAAGCTTGCTTCTTGAATTTTCCATCAACGTTCTATTCATTCTTTCTGCAACTCCATTTTGCTGAGGTGTGTATGGAGTAGTCTTCTGCTGTGCTATACCACACTTCTTATAGAACTCTTCAAATTCCTTCTCGCATAACTCCCCATGTATTCCTTGAGAAGTCATCTATGAATGAAACATAGTACACAGACTTACCCAGTGATGGAACCGACACAAGTCCAAACACATCACTATGCACAAGCTCTAATATCTTGTTCACCCTCTTAGCACCAGAAGGAAAACTCACCCGATTATTCTTCCCATATACAAAATGTTCACAGAAATTGAAATCCAGAGAGCTATTAGACATACCTTCTACCATACCATTTCCATGTATTACTCGAAGGCTCTTCTCTCCAATATGTCCAAGCCTTTGATGCCATAGCCTAGTCTTTTTTCCAGAGACCGCTAGGCTTTCCGCTTCACTTTCGGGAACCACAGAACTGTTTCACCCATCAATAACAGTGCTACATTGAAGCTTGTACAAAGTTCCAATCTGGAATCCCTGCATTAATACCAGTGCTCCCCGAACCATCTTACAAGTATCTTTCTCGAACACTATTTTTACACTTGCATCATTCATATTGCTTACAGAAATTAGATTTTTGTCCAATGCAGGAATGTGCAAAACACCAGGAAGTGTTCTAATCCTTCCACATTTTAGCTTCAGCTTAACTCATCCACGTCCGATGATTCTGGCCTTCCTATCATCACCTAAGAAGACAACACTGCCATCATATTTCTTATACTCACAGAACCAATCCCTTTGGGGAGTGAAGTGAAAGGATGCACCTGAGTCAATCAACCATGACTCATGATCTACATGTGTATTTGAATAAGAAGTCAAATACACATCCCCACCTTCATCCAAGGTGGTTTTTGCCTCTACAGAAGGAGCATCATTAGATCCATTTAATTTTTCAGGAGCTTTATATCTGTAGTCCTTTTTGTAGTGTCCTTCCTTTCCGCATTTCCAGCACACCTTTACAAACTTTCCAATAGATTTAGATCTCCCTCTAGATTTAGATCTCCCACTCGAAACCTTATTCTTGTTTATTTTCTGGGACCTTCCTTGTACAGATAAGTCATATCCAATATGACCCTCCATATTTCTCTGTCTCATTTCCTCTGACAGCAAGGCTGAGACAATGTCATCAAAATTCAAGGCAGTTGTATTTCTACCTATTGCAATAACCAGACTGTCCCACGAGTCTGGTAGAGAACACAACAAACTGATGCACTTATCTTCATCTGAGATTTTAATATCAACAGATGACAACTGACTCACCACAGTATTGAAGGTGTTCAAATGCTCTGTCACTGAGTCTCCATCCTTCATCCTCAGGTTAGACAGCTTTTTCCGCGGGAACAATTTATTCACCAGAGACTTAGATTGGTACAAAGTCCCAAGTTTGTCCCACAAATTCTTCGACGTAACTTCCCCAGATACATTCAACAATACCAAATCTGAGACACACAATTGTATTGTGCTCTTTGCCTTCCGATCCAAATTTTTCCAGTCTTCATCTGACATTGCCATTGGTTTAGTACCTGGATCTACTGTGATCCGCTGGAATTTATCCACCAGTAGATCCTCCATCTTGAGCTTCCACAACTCAAAACTCTGACCATTAAATTTCTCAATCTCTATCTTTCCACTGCTCGCCATCTTCTTTCATCGCAATAATCGATCCCATAGATCTCCCATTGAACAGGTTCTACCACAGGCCTGAGCAAAAAACCCCTCAGCAGCAAAAGCATCCCCTTGAAGCCGAAACAACTATGATATAAAATGTAGGTTTTAACCCTGTATAGAAATTATCTGCAAACAAATCTTAAAAATAGAAAATAAAAAATAGCGAGAGCATAAAGCATAAAACATATATACACTTATATTTTCCCCTGGATCCCAAATCGGGATGACCAGCTTGATTTTTCATTATATTCCTTTTAGTGTTACAACACACATATATACATGTCAAAGCATACATAAACCCCAATCCATTAGCCCTAGATTAGAACATAACCATTGTTCCCTTGACCGGATCTACAAAATACGAGGGGCCTAAAACCATCATGCCCAAAAACCATGTGCAAACCCATGTACAAAACCATGGGTAGGTCCGCCCACTGAAAAATAGTGTCCAATATTTTTTTCCGAGGGCGCTGCCTTGGACCTCGAATAGGGGGGGCTGCCGCCTCCCCTATGGGCCCCCTTGCTATGCTCGATGCAACATACAGGGGCGGCTATCGCCTCCCCTATGACCCCCCCCCCCCCCGTGCGTGACTAGTCATGGAAAGAATATAACACATACCCAACACGTGACCCCTCACCATCTTCACCTATATCTTCACCCCATTCTTCCTCTTTTCCTGGTGAAATTTTGGATTCTAGTAACCAAGAAGCTAAGAAGAATAAAAATTGGACGAAGAAGAAGAAGCAAAATAAGCAAGGGGGAAACCAAGCAACCTTTGCTTCCAATGAAAATGATGTTGAAAAACCTTCCACTCATCCTCGCAAAGTAAAATTACCTTGAAAACTATGTAAGGGTGACCAAATTCTTAGGGATTTTCCTGGCACTCCCAAGATATTAGAAGTATGGTCCACCAGTTCACATCAACCTTTGTCATCAACCTCTGGAGATCATGTTGGTGATAAAACCTCAACTAGTGATCATAAAGTCCATGGGAAAAAGGGTAAAGTTAATTTTCACTGTAGATTGTGTGAAGGGAATCATCCCATTTACCTTTGACCTTATATGGATGCAGCCTCCAAAGTATTGGAGAACCTTACAACTTCTTAGCCCCATCTTCCTGCAGGCTACCAGAAGCTTTCCTTTGATCCTACACTAGTTTATCAAGTGATTAATCATAAGTCATCTCTTGTCAATCCCACTCTCTCTGAAAGTTAATCCACGAGTCTATTCCCGACCAACCATTGGTTGAAAAACACGGTTGACATGATTCCACCTTTAGTGCACCGTGATTTTCCCGTAGAGAGTGAACATCATACCACTCATGTTCTTCTTGTTTCTCCAGATTCCCATGAATTGGAGGAAAATCCTCCCATTCCCATGATACAAGAGAGTGATCCTCCCAATCCTATAACACAAGGGGGTGATTATTCTTTTCCCTCCGCACCCCCCCCCAAAGTTGTCTGGTCGCTTCCTTTGGTTGGATTCGACTGACAGTATATTGTCTTCCCTCTTGCATGCCCTTTGAGATTGCAATGCAATATTATAATGTGTTTGTACCTAGCATAATAATATATGAAGGCACATCTATTAGAATTATTTCCTCAACTGCTTTGCAAGCTTTAGGTTCTCTGTAGCCTTTGCCTATTATCCATAATCTATTGACATTTAACAAATGAACCAATAAATCGTGAGGGATACTTCCTGAGTTTCCTATTACTTTGGGAGGAAAGACTATCTATATAGACATGATGGTTTTCCAAGGCCCCTTGGATTTTAGGTTACTCCTTGGGTGTGACTATACTTATGACATGGGAGCTCTTTTGTCTTCTCTATTTCATGTGATTCGAATCCTGCATGAAGGAATAATTGTGATCATTAATCAAATTTCATTCATGAGTCCTAATTTGGCTCCCCCAACCAACATCCCTAAAAATTCAAGTGGTATCTTCCCCACCACATGTTAATTTTGTGGCAACCTATTCCATGCCCGTGTCTACTGATGATCCATTCAGTGATGTAGTGCATCATGTACTGGAGGCATTGTACCCTGATTTACAGAGTGTTTTTCTCCCATCTGATGAGAACCTCTTAGAAGCCATGACCTCTTATGGGCCATGAGAAAATTTTCGGAGCAGAGTTCCTTTTCTTATGTCAAGCTCCTTAACAAAGGAATCAAGGCTCTCTGGAGTAGAGTTCCTTTTCTTGTGTCAAGTTCCTTAAAAAATGAATCAAGGTTCTCTACAGAAGAGTTATTTTCTTGTGTCAAGATCATTAGAAAATGAAACAAAGTGTCATGAGGATAGTTCTATTACTGTGCCAACCTCGTTAAAAAATGAACCAAATTCCTTTTAAATTTGAGTCTTTGACTAGAGCTCGTAAAATCCCAATCGAATCTTTCACTTGATCTCGTAAATGAACCTTCATTCCATCCACTTGTTAGTAACCAGTAGTCTACTTAGGTGAATGAACTAAATCTTGGGGGGCATTTACCTCGAATTGAGTCACCATGATGGGGGTATGCAAAATTATTTCAAACATAGTTTGTCTCTATTTACAGCTTGTGAAAAAATTGAACCATTTTCAAGCATAGTTTCCCATGTTTCAAACTTATGTAAAAATGAAACCATTTTTATCCTATATCTCGTGATTTCCTTTTTATCAGCCTCTTCTACCAGACGAACAATGGTTTTGTCATTACATCATCACCCTCTTCTCAGTTGGTTTTTTCAAGCTTTCCTGGGGAACTGCTGTGATGAGTTGTATTGTTAACTAGCCTCTTGACCTATACATGTTTTGATCAGTTCCATCATCACTGGAACCAGTTTCTACCCTTTATACCACTCGTTCCTTCAAGGAATTTCCTCTTTCAAGCTCTTTTCTGACTCTTGAAATATGAAAATATTTCCGAGTAATTTTCCTTTAGATCTCTTTAAAATAAATGAACTGGCATCTACTCAGTATAATGTTAACCCTTTTCCAGACTAAGATAGACTATTTACGAAAAGGGAATATCTTGATCGAACATGGTCAAGAGGTTATATTACAAATTGTTTTCTATATTTTCGGATTTGAGGGATGATTTACGAAAAGGGACCTGCTGGATTTTTCTTTTTTGTCTCTTTTTAAAACTCTCTAAACCTGAAAAATACATTGAGCTACTCTTTTTTCGGACTCGTAAAACTTAAAAGGTGAAAGACTTGTCATGATGACAAGACAGAGTTACTCCTTCCTAGGGCTCGTTAAACTTAATAGGATGGATTCATTCAAATAATTAACTTATACGCTAATCATATGAAATCCTCTTCATGCTTTCTATAAAAAATAAAGAGGTACTCATTAGCAATAATGAGGGAAAATTGAAAGTGAAACTTCCCATGTGTTTTAAGGCAGCATGTGGCTTTTGAACATGACACTCATCTACATTTCGTGTTGGGTTGGGTATATCCTTTATTCGTCACTTGCCTTCCTAGGTTTGGGAAATCCATTTGCCTCTCATTTGATCATGATATACTATCACCATGACCTTTGATCCCATTTTTTAGTCAAATTTTTCCACACTACAGAGTCATATCATCGATATGTTCAATAGAGGTCATTTTTGTAAAAGTCACACATCCTATGCTTATTTGAACCTCTCTACAACAATCTTGAATCACTCCTATAATATTGAGAAATCCTTTGTTTCATGTTGATGATGTGGGAATAATTATGGCCCTCCTTCTCGGATCATTTCCTGTCGACTTCATTTCATTATCCAGGAAGATGACTAAGAAACTCTTTTTTAGCACCTTGGATCTTGCATGACTCAATGGAAAGTTCTTCACGTTCGACGACAGGTTCACATCACTGGTCTTCGATCAGATGATTCTCCAGGTGTTCGACGTCAACTCATTCATTCAAAATTGTATATTGTGTTTTCATATTGTGTGGTTTCTCTCGTGCCTGTTAATGATTTACATTATTGACTAGTAATCATGTGGTTTCTACCATGTTCAACATTAGTACATCTATTCACATGGTTAGATTTGTATAGTGGGTAGATCAAGATAGAGACAAAGACCCTAGATCACATCTATTATTATCCAGGCTATGTGGAGTTATTGCGTATTCATGATTGTACACATGATCCTTTCTATATGGATGGTTGCAAACATACCGTGGATCCATTTCCATGATCTCTTTGAGAAAAATGGTTGTGACCATTCCATGGGTTCATGTGTTATTTGATGCCTATTCAGAGATATGTTATTAGAAATATTGATATCAGAGATATCACATATTGATCCATATTTATGCAGGAACATAACATACTACACATATAACCATAAATATAAGAATGCAGTGGAAATAACACTTCATTTCATTAATATCAAAGAACTGAATTTTTTTTACAGAGAGAATGGAAATAAACTAGCTAGGGCACTGGTAGCTTATCTATGAGAAGAGATGTGGTGGCTAGAGGTCTCTGAACTCTGTGTTACAATGAGGCTCGAAGGCCTATATATTATTGAGAAACAATGGATCAAAACCCTAAACATAAGAAAACCTAACTCTAGGAGATGAAATGCCAGAATATGGGTCCCGTCAAGGTAAATTGGTACATCAATTTCCCAGGGTCGTAACTTTGGCATCCTATCTCCGTTTAACACACATGATACATCATTAGAAAGATCTATCTGAAGACTACAACTGCTGACAATGAACATGAAGTTTGGAACGAACTCATATTAGCCAAAGGTTTGATGCCCAAAAAATGTCTTTTAAGGCCTCAAAACGGCTCCAAAAGTTCAAGACCCAAAAAAATGCTAAAAATAGTAAACTGTGCTATAATTAAAGTAATTTAAAAAATAAAAGAAACAATGGTGGGGCCCCAAGTGGAATAGGCGAGTGGCCACCAATATCCACCTAGATCATTCCTCCCCCCTTAGGAAGCAATGGTCCCCATTGTGTTGAGTTTCTCCATGAGATGAGGAAACTTCTACTGAACTTGTTCCCTGGTGAACCACCTTCCTTGGTTCAGGAGTTGGCAAAATTTTAAAAATCGATACAGTTGGATATTTTGTTGGCGAGTACTCTTGATTTTCATGTCCATGATATAATCTGTGGTGGCCTATTCCATGTAGTCTTGGTTTAACTTTGTTGGTGTAATTTGTTCTGCGATGTTAGAGGTGTCCAGTCGAGGTGGGAAATAGGGCCAAAGGCGGTCCACATTGAATACTGGGTGTAGACCAAGGAATGGTGAAATACTGAGATCAAAGGAATTTTTCCCTACAACCTTGGTGATGGTGTACGACCCATATCAGAGCGGATGAAGCTTGTGGTGGGGTCCAGTGAGGCACTCCTTTTGCAAATGTAGCCACACTTTTTCACCCACCTAGAAGTGGTGTGGCACCCAATGTTGATCATGTCGTTGCTTGTATTAGCATTAGATCTATCCAATATGTCATGAACCTATTGAAGGATGTGATGAATGTGCTCAATGAAGTTGTTTGCTTTGTCAGCTCAGACTGGAGATGAGCCGACTCGGCCTGAGTAGCCAAAAATGGCATGGTTATGTCAATGGGACATAGTGGATGGAACCCCAGGCCCACCTGAAAGAGGCTGTGGCCAGCTGAGCTGTGGAGAGCACGGTTATAACTGTGTTGTACATAGGGAAGGCTCTCATCCTGCGTGGATGCTTTGAATTGTACATGCACAAAATGTGTATTGTTAGTGTCCCATGATTTGGTAGATTGGCTAACCAAATGACAGGGTAACATTAGACCAGTCTTTGGAGTCCTAGGACCTAGCCTTCCTGGACTTAGAGAGGGCTCTCTCTATTGTGCAAAGGATGTGAGCTTGTTTGCTTTGGATGATTGATTTTAGGCTAGTTGTTAAGTGTAGGTTTGTTTGTTTGTTTTCGGTTGGGGTAAGATGATCAAGTAGGATAGGTGGAATGAGATAATATCAAATCAATAGGGCTATGGGGTTAGATGAAGTCTAGGGTGTCTAAATGATGAAGCAGAGTGTATTGCAGGGACGATTTAGCAAGGTGAGTGGATCCTTAAAGTGATATATGATGGTGTAACGAACATTAAGTTTTTTGAAAAATACTAGGAGGTCTTATACATCTATAATTTGATTCAATAACTCATGAGGTAGTGCAAACCATTAGTCTTTATGAACAATACTCAAACTGATAAACATATAATATGAACAATCCAATGGTACATTGAAGCAATAGAACTCCTAAATTTAGAAATCCACCTTCAGCTTTTTGAGAAAACACATAAGATAAAAAAAAAATTCAATATATGGAGAGGGAACTCCTAAACATCATATATCAAACTATCGGGAACTCTCAAACAAGTTGATGAGCATGTGCAAAGCGCAAGATCGAAACAAGACCTCTTTGTATTAACCCAATCAATCGGTATTCCATAGAAAAGCTTCACAATAAGTTTTTGAAAAATTTAAATAAGCAGGGCATACCATGAATCATATTTATAAGCTAACATAATGATCATTCATGAAACAAAGGATAAGTTTTAGTGGGCCTAAGGAGCATTCAAGAATTCCCTAAGATGAATTAAAAGAAGAAAACATCAAAACTATAGGATACAGGAGGTTTGCGGTGCTTCCATGAGCATATCTCAACCTATACTTTTCTTATCTATAGAAAACAAGCAGAATGAAACAAAATGAGGACAAGAAAACACTAACAAGTTAGAAAAACATCACCATTCACCAAGCTATGGAATCCTGCAAGCAAGTTTCTCCAACATCAAGCCACACAAGCCATTCATTCACTTCATAAAACCAAATATCTTCTCCAAGCTCATAAACCATGTATTTCTCTATAACACATCAAGTCCCAACTGTTTAAAATGAATCCTCATGGTTTATATAACAAGCAAGGAGGAAGAGAGCTCACTAGAGCATCTAGAAGCCTATTGGCCAAAAACAAATATCATAACTTGTTCTTGAGGCCTTGTAAGATCCAAGGCACAAAATATCTTCCAAAATATATTTTCTGGACTAAAATAGAAAAAAAATTGACTTTTAGGCTCTGACATGCATTATGAAACTTACATAATGCACATTTTCTCATTTACGTACAGGAACGCAACATACTATATCAAAAACTTGAAAATTTTCCAGGAGCGCAGCACAAGGAAAGGCCTTTTTGCAACAGAGTTTTGGAGGCCTTCCCGATGTCGGAAAAGCCTCCGTGATGGCCCATTGGAGAGTTGTGGATGTCTAATTTCCAAAGCTACATATTCTTTCTCAATATTACCTATGAAATTTTCCCAAAAAGTGGAAAATGCCAAAGCTACTAGGAGCGCAACACCTTCTGAAAAAAGAGGGCAGAAAGGTGAAAAATTGGGTGTTTTTGACACTTTTGGGGGACCAAAACAACTCCAATCGAGCTAAAAAATGGTGAGAATACTCCTCTCATGATGGGGAATCCAAAAATGTAAGCTATGCCCTCTGAAAATTCCCTAGGAAAAAGCGCAGCACCGGGGGTGCTGCGTTCTTAGGCTTGAAAATTTGCAAAAAACAAAAACTTGTTCAATTCTCCCCAAATTTGGTATGTAGGTGCCTCAAGGGTCTTTAGAGGCCTGTAGAGAAACTTGGGCCAAAATACCAAGCCCAGCATGGTATTTTTCATCATTTTGTGTCAGGCCCTCACCTTGGGCAGTTTTGAGTTTCTTCCTTGCAAAGTCATTTCTCCGTTTGTAATGCTCAGTCATCCTTCTTTGCAAGCTCAAGTCTTTGTTGGCTTTCTCCAATTTGGCCTCTAGATGTAGATTGGCTCTCTCAAGCCATGCTTCCTTGTTATGCTCAATTTCCATTACAAGGAATTCGGTGAGAGGAAATTTTTGTGCTTGGGCTGATTTTCCTCTCTTTGCTTTCCCAATGCTCTCCTACGACCCATAGTCTTAGGTCTCTTTCTAGCTTTTCCCTGTTCCTCATAATTTTCCACATAGGCACCCATGTATTCCTCCAACTACACTTATGACCTTTGAGCTTCTTTCCTATATTTTAGTGCCCTTGTTTCATAGATGGCCAGTTGGCCACTCATTTGATGTTCTGCACTTGGAGGAACTGAATGAGATCCTTTGATCTTTCTAGCTCAGCCTCCAAGTCTTTAATATGTGCATTCCGGTCTTGAAAAAGAGAATTGACTATCCTTGTTTCATTTTCCTCATCACTGTCTATGTGAATGAGTTCAAATTCTCTTTCTTCCTCATGATTTTCTTCTTCCTTCTTCAGTTGTTGTTTGCCTTTGTCCTTCAATGGTTTTTTACTTTGTCCTTCAACGGTTTTTTACCTTTTTCCTTCAATGCGTTTTAGGAGGAGTGCATGGCCCCTTGCCTTTTGGAGGCAACAAACACATGCCTCCTTCCCTTTTGATAAGTGATGGTGAAAGGTGCCATAATATCTGCTTGCAAACTTTGATCATTTACAATCTTAGGACTGCCTTCTCCTCGAAAAATTCTCTATATGTGTAAATCCTCCCTACCTTGCTCTAGGTTTTCCCTTTGATCAACATTTTCAACATAGTTCATGGTTTCATCACTAATAGGACCTTCAAAACTTCCATGTTTTCTTTCTGTATTGTTATAGGCACCCATGTTGGTCATTTCTTTACTTTCATAACTGTCCTCCTTTTGATCTTTTGGTCCATTATCTTCATTGTCAATATCACTCTTTATATCACTGTTAACACTGTTTGTAGTGTTAATGATTTGGGTACCTTCATTGGTCTTTTCATCATTGTGAGAATCATTCCCTTCTTCATTAAATGAGTTCCTTTGACTGATTTCTTCATCACTACCCTATTTATTTTCTTCATTACTTGGCCCTTTGACATCATTTCCTTGCCTATTGAAAACAACTTTAAACTTTGTTTGTGGGCTGCCCTTTTCATTATCGTCACTGTCATGACTTTCTATTTCTTCCTCGCCACTACCTATTGTAGTTTTTTCAGTGTCATTTCCATCTTCACAAGACCCACTGGCTAGACTTGTCATCTCATCATTGGATTTAGTGATCAAAACTTTGTTTTCTTGCCCACTGTCCTTTTCTTGAGAGGCTGCCTCTGTTTCTATGTCTTTAGAGCCTTCTTCTTCATTATGAGACCCATTTCTTTGGCTCCCTTGACCATCATATGTATCACTGCTTCCATCTCTGTTTTCTTCTTCATCTACATCGTCATCCCTGCTACTACTTTGAATGTTTTTATCTTGGCCATTGCTGCTTTCTTCTAGGCCATCTCCCTCTTCTTCATTTTCTTCTTCATCTTCATTTTATCCCTTATCTTCATCATATTTTCCCTTATCTTCATTATCCTTTCTGTCATCTTCATTATCCTCTCCCACATCTTCATCATCTTCTCCCTCATATTCATCATCCTCTCCCTTACTATCTTCATATTTTAAGGTCATCACTGCTTTCTTCAAGGCCCCCGCTGTTTTCTTCAAGGCCATCACTTCTTTCTTCATGATAATATTTTTTAGGGGAAGGAAAATGAGGAGGGTCTGTTTGAGGGAATAATTTATCTGAAGAAGATGAGCCAAGGTTAGTGGAGGGTGATGGAGGTGAGTGAGGAGGATTTTGAGATGATGATGGCTTACTTTACAGAGGGATGGGCTGTGGAGTTGTGAAATCGTCATGGGCGATAAAGTCCTCCCAGGGAATGCCTTATTGTTCTAGCTAGTATGAGACAATTACTTTGATGAGGGAATGGTGAAAGAGGATTGACATTTGTTGGGATGGAGGCATTTTTTGCATGATGGAGGACATTTTCTCAATGCTTTTGCAAAGGTAGTAGGGCATGTGTAGTAGCTTGGTTCTGGTGAAATGCATGAGGAGTCTAATATGACAGGAATAGACTCTAGAGAACCTACCTTCACAGGTGAAGTATTTCATGATAATCTTCATGAGGAGGGCATATCTATCCAATAGATGAGAAAAAGGGAAAATAGTTTTACAGTTAGCTTGACAACTAGGTTTTAAGAATGGATGACAATGGCTTAAGTCAAGATGCTTCTATTTAAACCATATTTCTCCTATGCCAGGTATTCCAGTGGCCTCAGAGATGGCCCTGGTGGTTAACTGAAATCTTACCCCTGCTAGATGTACTTTATGCTTGTGAATTTTTAAGGAAAATAACTTGGTCAACTGAGGGTGAATTTTGATCTCTTGCACTTTGTTACAGAACTGATAGCACCCTAACTCTTGGAAATAGGAAAGAACATAAGGGTAGGCTGCCAGTTTTGCAGTGCTTATGGGTTCAAACCTATTAGGAATTTATCCTTTCTTCTGTTGTTTTATTGGTCTTGTCTCTTTATTTATGTTATCACCCTATTCTTTAGACATGGTATTTTTTCTACACCCCTTCCTCAAGATCTTTTAAACAGAAAGGATTTTTGCTTGTGAAATAATGAGGAAAATAGGTTTAAAGAGATACTGAGTTTTTTGACAAGGTTAGGAGATTGGCAGAGAGTAGGTTAGGTGCCCTTTTTCAATTTGTTCCTATGCTTTCTTTGACACAATTTTTGAACCTACTTGGTGCCCTTATCCTTTCATAAAACCATGAAGGGGTGATAATAGTGAAAAATGCCTCTTAAAAATGACTTTCACAGTAAGAAACAAGCTTTGCCGAGCTTTCTGGGCAATCTGGGCGCCTCTGAATGATTTTTTGGGAAACACTGCATTTTTGTGCCAAGAGTACAACGTCTTGGGCAGGCCTGAATGAAGTTTTGTTCAACACTACACACCTGTGATAGGAGTGAAGTGTCTTGGGTGGGTAGGGCTTGCATGAAGTGTCAGGCGGCAGTTGGGCGCAGTGGTAAAAGTACAGCACTCAGGTGTCGGGTCACCCTGAAGATGGAGTTGGGTGAAGAAGTGGTGGCAGGGGCATAGCATTGGGTGGGTTGCTCAGGAAAACTTTTGAAAATAGCGGCAGGAGCGCAGCACCTCTGGGTGATCCTGCACGCATTTGGGCCCTCCTTCTACATGCAGGAAAAAATTGTAGGAGCGCAACATAACCCTACAGGCATGCAAAGCATGGTGGAAAATTTCACTGGAGGAGGCTACAGGTGCGCAACATCCATCTACAGGAGTGCAACACCTTGATTTTTTCGCTCGAGGACTCCAGTAGAAAACTGAAAACTTCACTGCATTTTTTGCGAATGAAAAATGAGCGGGAAATAGGGTTGCTGTAGTGTTTTATACCCCTTTTGAAACAATTTAAAATTAAAACCCACTTCTTAAAGGTTCCTTTTGCCAACATTATTTTGGCGCTGTCTTTAAATGTTTTCTAAAGCTGCTTTTACCACTGTCTCCTTTTGATCTTGGACAATTTGATTTGATCAATGATGATCATTTTCTTGTCATGAACACTTATTGATTGATTTAAAATAATTTTTCCTTATATATCCTTTGAAACAAACCCGTGACTGTTTATTTGTGAGGAAACAGAGTCTTGAGCCGATGCTCTGTTTCTGTTAGTGAAATGGTGCATAATGCCTCAAAATCCCTTTCTTTGACTTTCTTAGACCTCAAAACTTGTCCTTTGATCCAATGGGGTTGATGCCATTTTTTCCCAATCTTAGAATACAGTTAGGAATTCCATTTTTTCAAAACCCTCTACTGTTTGTTGAAGGAGGTTCTCTTTGCCACTTATCATGCCTATTTGTTCATTATCCCAATTTTGGGTTTTTAGGGATATTTAGTAAGAAAAACAAAGTTGTCTTCAGATTCTTCAAAAGAAAATATGCATTTGAATTCATTCCTTATGCCCAATAAAGTCTGCAATTCTTATTTGGAGGGTTGGAGGAAATTCTTGAACTTTTGTAACCGAAATATTTTTCCACTGTTTGGTCAAATCAGTCATGTATCTGCATTCTTAACAAAAACACACTTACTATGTACTTCATGAGGTTGTGAGTGTTTTTCTTGATGTTGGTTCTACTCTTCTCATCACCTCATGGATTATTAGATATTTTTCTTGGTCTTTTTTCAGGAATGTGGCAAAGGGCAGTTGTCCCTATTGTTAGCGCTCGATTCTGCCACAGGCTGAAAGAGGCGAGGCTCGAGGCAACATCAAACCAACCTTAGCCTCGTAGCTAGCCCTATGAGGACAGGAGAGGGCTCTCTCCGGGTCAAACTCAGCAAAAGGATCTTCAAGGGGCTGAGATGACCGATAAGGAATGCTAATCTTAGGCTAGTAAAGTGATATGGATGAGGTTTTTAATAAATGTTGGGGGTTTAAGAATTTTGTGTGAGGCAAAGAACGACAGACGAGAGAAATATAAGAAAAAAAAAACACAGATTGTCTCCTGAGGCAAGGTAGGCAGGAAAATTTAACATCAAATTGAGATTAAATGGAATGGCAAGACTGTTGAGGAGCTGACAAGGGCATATAGGATGAATCCTTGTCAAACAGAAGAAAACATTAAGTATGAACAAACTTAAAGGCAGAGCATATAAATTATGAATTCTACCTTAACACTTCATTTGTTCAAATGGAAACGATCATGAAATGACATGAACACAAAACAGGCTACATGTAAGAGAAAGGGACACAAATCTGTTAAATCCCGTATACAGAATCTGGAAACGGAGTACGGGTATTTTCATTAAAATCTCCATCTAGACGTTACAATGGGTCCTACTGTTCTTCTACTCCTACCCTAGCTCTCGAACTTTCTCTTTTTTTTTTACAAATGATTATTTTTATAAATATTTAAAACAAAAACAACAGGTCGACCCCAAGCAGAGGCGGCTAGAAACAGCTACAGTCATTAAAATGAAACGAATCACTCCATCTTTATCTTAGATAGAAAGCCTTCCATTGACTCGGCCATGACACAAATGACGAACCTATGAATGGCCACAAGCAACCGCTCTCGAATTTCTGGAGATACGCTTTGCCACTCTACAAAAAATGCTAAAATATGGGTCAAACTGCCACATATGCTCAACGAGAGTTTCTCCAAATTCTGAAAGAGTTTAACCTGCTCTTGAAGTGGGGGCACATTCAACCTCTCCAAACGAATAGTCTTAAGCTGTGGGAGAGAAGATGGCCACGGTAGACCGTTTACTGTGGCTCTCTTTGATCCATAATTGAGTACTATGAGGACTTTAAGTTTTGTCATGGAACTTAAAAACGAAGGGAGAAAGTAGTTGCTCGCAGAAAAATTTAAAACCAAGGCTTCTGCTTGTCGAAAATTCATCTCACACCACTGATCCTTTTCTATTGCACCTGTGTGAATGGAAACAACTTTGCGCATCAAACGCATGGTCTTTGAGTAGCTCCCATTTTCCTGGCAAACCATTCTCCCTTTTTTTGGCATAAACAACCTCTTCCTGTTAACAATCCAGACTCGAGATGCCAAATACAGGGCCATAATTGATTGCACAACTCCTGAGATTGCTTGTTAAATTTAACAGATTCCTACTGGTAAGTTCCAATAAGATAACAAAAGCCTCGTGCCACTCCATCTTTCTCACATAAACCCAGATGTCCAATAATTCATCCACAGATATTTTCCTATCCTCTGGAAAGGACCCCAGGTCTAAGAAACACTCCCGTACTTCCTCACGCAATGCTTGTTTCCCAATATCAATACAACCACGACAAAAATCTACTGAGCAAAGGTTAAAACATGTTTGCAATTCATTGAAGTCGTTTTGGATGTCGTTGAAGTCGTTTTGGATGAAGACTGGGCGCATACAACCATTTTCCGGACTTCTGTTGATGCGTGGGTCGCTCACCTCTGCGTGGGTCGCTCACGTTGTATTTTTGCACTGCGAAGAATGCCATAGGTGGAGTGTGGCGCGGTCGGTCGCCTAAACCTCAAATCCAGATCTGAAGGAACTACCTTAATCCGATCTACACGGCGATTTTCGGAAGGCTTAGGAATTAATTTGATTGAATGGAAGGCTTTACACCATAGACATGTGGAAGTGTACTTCATGAATTGTTCAATGAAAAGCTTAAAACCGCGCATCGTGCTACGTGTTGACTCAATGAATTGGGTACAAAATTTTTATCGGTTGCATCCCATATGTGTGACATGTGGTCATTCCAATCCTTGAATGTCCTACGGCTTGGGGCCCTTAATCGTGATCACCTCTTCCATCTCGGCATGAAGCCTTCCTCTGACCAAACACGTTAAAAAAAAAACAGCCAGATTTCCGAGGCAAGTGATTGCCACATCAGGAAAAGTAGTGGAACCAGTTAACTCTTTACTTGCCTCAAATTGAGCCACAGCAAAGTTACAGAACAATGACAACCAGGTAACCATATGTATAATGAACAACTGCAGCTAGTATCGCCTTCCCAACCATTCCTGAAACAAAACCATTTTAATATACAAGATGGAAGGGCAAGTTTATATTTTCCAAACCACTGCACCAAAACAAATGACCACTTTATATGTGCTGTGCCTGATCATAATCACTTCTATACCCTCCAGGTAGAAGGGTTTCGCTGCTGCTAGTATATTGTGATTTTATATCCAAGAAATCAGTGAATAAGCATTCATCATAATCTTCAATGTGATTACTTTGTTGCCAGTTTTGCTTTGTAATATTTAACCCTTTGAAATCTGACCCCTCATCAAAATCTCCCAAGTAAAATTTGCTATAAAATCTGAACGAGAAATATTTGGAAATTAAGCCTGCAGAATTTGTGGCTTATTCTCTAGCTTTGCTTTGGGTATGGTGTCTCTGATCAACTGACTGATTGGATTTCTGTTTGTCTCACAGGGTCTAGAGCTGGCTGCTGAAACAAGGCTGCCTTTTGAAGAGCTAGAGAATTTGCAGCATTTTGACAAATTACATATTCATAAAAACATGTTTGATGACTATTCTAACAAAGGAAACAAGGTTTTGAAGAAGAATACAACTCTAGCCTTATTCGATGACATTTTGTTCTGAAGCTGAAAGCTTCATGAACCTTCCTCTAGCCTAGCTAAACAAACACGAGCTGTAGAATTACTCTTTAATAGTAGCAAATAAGGAAGGCGAACCTTGGTGAATTTGACTGCAGCGGGCTGACAAGACGGAGTCTAACATTGGCTCCAATGGGGATGGCAGCTGCCGCTTCTTGGAGGTGCCAAGAACCGCAGAGCTTTGGGAGAGCAGACGGTGCCTCCATCCATTGGGCTATGGAATCATGATCAACTTATTAACTGAAAACTGACTGAAATGATTTGAAAAACTAACTTGGCAAACCTCAAACTAGAACTGCAATAAACTGGAACAAAATGTTGCCCTTTGGCTGCTTATTTATTTACAAAATCTACCCTACTCTGCTGCAAAACAATAGATCAGGTAATACTGAAATGCCAGATTAACCATTCAAGTAAACCTGAGAATGATGCCGCTTGAGAATGCTTCCACCAGATCACAGATGTAATTGCTGGCAGCCTTTCATGCACGTACTGAGCCTGGTCACGGAAAATACAGCCTGATCTATCAATCAAACTGAACAATGTGTCCATGTATGCCGCAATAGGATCACGGAAGCTGGACTCTGTTGGCTGCCCCAACTCTGTGATGCATACTTCCAGCTGCACCCTGTCAATGTAAACAACTGTAGGCCATTCTATGATATCTTGTTTCGAATGAGGAAGGATTTCCAAGAACTTTTTAGGGTCTTGGAAATCATATGACTGAATCTGCTCATCTAAACATTGAATCTCCTTTTCAAACTTTTCAACAATTAACTCATAGAACCTAGTTTTAGTTTCAAGAGGAAACTTCGGAGATTTCAAACATTGAAGCAAGACTCTGACAAATTCTTCATTAATTTCATAATCCGCTAACAAATTTCTAACATCTTCTACAGCTTCACACAGTGCAGGGTTTGCCACATACCCTACCATTGCATGAGTGGATCAGCGAGCATTGGAATCTCTGGATCGAGCTGGAGTCGCCGGGTGAAAGTTTCAGCCTTCATATGTGTCTGACTGCTGTCCACCATCAGCATCAGATCTGCAACTTGATTTCCTGCACTGGGGCAAGACAATCTACAAATCGACTGTCACATCAACAGCAAACCATCTTCCCCAGTATGGTCGCCACTATGTTACGCTCGATTCTGGCACAGGCTGAAGAAGGCAAAACTCGAGGCAACATCAAACCACGCTCAACCTCGTAGCTAGCCCTACGAGGACAGGAGAGGGCTCTCTCCAGGTCTATCTCGGCAAAAGGATCTTCAAGGGGCTGAGATGACCGATAAGGAATGCTAATCTTAGGCTAGTAAAGTGATATGAATAAGGTTTTTAATAAAATGATGGGGTTTTTCTGGGTTGTGTGAGGCAAAAACAGCAAGAGCAGAGATCAAATGAAAAACACAGATTATCTCCTGAGGCAAGGTAAGCAAGAAATTTAACAATTAAAATTGAGATAAACGGAATGGCAAGACTGTTGAGAAGTCAACAAGGGCATAGAAGATGGGTCCTTGTCAAACAGAAGAAATTAAATATGAACAAACTTAAAGGCGTAGCATATAAATTATGAATTCTACCTTAACACTTCATTTGTTCAAATGGAAACGATCATGAAATGACCTGAACACATAACAGGCTACATATGAAACAAAAAAGGACACAAATGCTAAATTTCAAGCCACAGGAATCTCAGAAGCCAGCGCTGGGTATTTTCATTAAAATCTCTGTCAAAGACAGTACAATGGAAGCTCTGTTCTCTCTCCTACCCTAACTCTCAGAACTCTTTTTTTTTTTTACAAATGATTATTTTTATAAACTATTCTAAAACAAAAACAACAGATCGACCCCCAAAACAGGGGCGCTGTTTCAACTAAAGTCATTAAAATAGAACGAATCCTCCATTTTCTCTTAAAAGATAGAAAGCCTTCCATTATTCCAGCATGAAGACAGAAATAGGCAAACGAACCTATGAATGCCACTTTGCAACTGCTTTCCAATTTCTGGAGATACGCTTTGCCACTCTACGAAAATTGCTAAAATATGGGTCAAACTGCCACATATGCTCAACGAGAGTTTCTCCAAATTCTGAAAGAGTTTAACCTGCTCTTGAAGTGAGGGCACATTCAATCTCTCCAAGCGAATAGTCTTAAGCTGTGGGAGAGAAAATGGCCACGGTAGACCGTTTACTGTGGCTCTCTTTGATACATAATTGAGTACTATGAGGACCTTAAGTTTTGTCATGGAACTTAGAAACGAAGGAAGAAAGTAGCTGCTCGCAAAAAATTTAAAATCAAGGCTTCTGCTTGTCGAAAATTCATCTCACACCACTGATCCTTTTCTATTGCACCTGTGTGAATGGAAACAATTTGCGCATCAAACGCATGGTCTTTGAGTAGCTCCCATTTTCCTGGCAAACCATTCTCCTTTTTTGGCATAAACAACCTCTTCCTGTTAACAATCCAGTCTCGAGATGCCAAATACAGGGCCAAGTCTCGCATTACATCATGTTGAGAAAAGTAGAGCTCAGAGGTATTTCCATAATTGCGCAACTCCTGAGATTGCTTGTTAAATTTAACAGATTCCTACTGGTAAGTTCCAATAAGATAACAAAAGCATCGTGCCACTCCATCATTCTCACATAAACCAAGATGTCCAATAATGCATCCACAGATATTTTCCTATCCTCTGGAAAGGACCCCAGGTCTAAGAAACACTCCCGTACTTCCTCACGCAATGCTTGTTTCCCAATATCAATACAACCACGACAAAAATCTACTGAGCAAAGGTTAAAACATGTTTTCAATTCATTGAAGTCATTTTGGATGTCGTTGAAGTTGTTTTGGATGAAGACTGGGCGCATACAACCATTTTCCGGACTTCTGTTGATGCGTGGGTCGCTCACCTCTGCGTGGGTCGCTCACGTTGTATTTTTGCACTACGAAGAACGCCCCGGTGGGTCGCTCGACGCCCAGGTGGGTCGCTCGACCTCCAAATCCAGTCCAGAACTATTAATCCGATCTCTGCAGCGATTTTTCCGGAGCTTAAAGGAATTAATTGCAGTTGAATGGAGGGCACACCATAGACATGGGAGGTGTACTTCATGAATTGTTTCATCGAAAGCTTCGGCTTGGCCTTTGTCAGCATTACTACGTCAGCAGCTCGTAGATTGAGTACAAAATTTTTTATCAGTTGCATCCCATATGTATCGACATGTGGTCATTCCAAATCCTTGAATGTCCTACAGCTTGGGAGCTGTAATGCTGGCCAGAAGATCCCTCACACCCATCTCGGCATGAAGCCTTCCTCTGACCAAACACGTTAAAAAAAACAGCCAGATTTCCGAGGCAAGTGATTGCCACATCAGGAAAAGTAGTGGAACCAGTTAACTCTTCACTTGCCTCAAATTGAGCCACAGCAAAGTTACAGAACAATGACAACCAGGTAACCATATGTATAATGAACAACTGCAGCTAGTATCGCCTTCCCAACCATTCCTGAAACAAAACCATTTTAATATACAAGATGGAAGGGCAAGTTTATATTTGCCAAACCACTGCACCAAAACAAATGACCACTTTATATGTACTGTGCCTGATCATAATCATTTCTATACCCTCCAGGTAGAAGGGTTTCGCTGCTGCTAGTATATTGTGAATTCATATCCAAGCAATCAGCGAATAAGCATTCATCATAATCTTCAATGTGATTACTTTGTTGCCAGTTTTGCTTTGTCATATTTAACCCTTTGAAATCTGACCCCTCATCAAAGTCTCCCAAGTAAAATTTTCTATAAAATCTGAACGAGAAATATTTGGAAATTAAGCCTGCAGAATTTGTGGCTTATTCTCTAGCTTTGCTTTGGGTATGGTGTTTCTGATCAACTGACTGATGGATTTCTGTTTGTCTCACAGGGTATAGAGCTGGCTGCTGAAACAAGGCTGCCATTTGAAGAGCTAGAGAATTTGCAGCATTTTGACAAATTACATATTCATCATAAAAACATATTTGATGACTTCTTCTTCAAAACAGGGTTTTGAAGAAGAATCAATCTCGCCTTATTTACGATGACATTTCTGAAATGAAGGCTTACTGAACCTTCCTCTAGCCTAGCTCTGAAAACTAAACCCTGAACTGCAGAATTACTCTTTAATGACTGCAAATAAGGAGAACTGAACCTTGGTGAATTTGATTGCAACAATCTGACAAGACGGAGTCTAACACCTATACCAGCTTCATGCTTGAGGCCAAAAATCCCTTCAATGATCTCTTTGACTGTTTGAGAAATGATTCTTATGCACCACTGACCTTTTGAGATTTTCACAAACCTTTTGATGAGCAGTACTTCACTACACTTATCATGAGATCATGGTCTCTCTTGTAGACTTCAGCTGGTTGTACTTTTTTATCAATTGTAAATATCTTCATGAGCTTTTTTTAGGTGTCCTTCTTTGCCTCTGTTCCGCTTTAGACTAATCTCGAAGGAATTCCTGCAGAAATGCTTGGATATGACAGTCTATTCCTTTGCAGATTTGTTGTTGGATTAAGAGGGTGCCTTTAGAGGTTGCTTAAGTACATCTTTAGATAATGATAAACCTCAACCCTATTTTCTCTTCAATTTACCTTCGAATTCCTATGGAAGTAATGGAATGAGAACCATGATAGTGCACTGACCTAAGAAAACCTATTTGACTTATTTGCAAGGTTTTAGAATGGGTTTCTAACTGAAAGTCTGAATCAAGTTTTTGAATGAAGATATAGGGTTTTGACACTCTACTTATGCACCACCATCCTAGACAAGTAGACAATTTTGCTTTGCTTCAAAGGGGTTTTTAGAAAGGACCTTTGAAAACACCATTTCTTGAGGCACATGGTGAATAGGGGAAAATGTTTGGTTGACTTGGCAAGACAAGGGGTGGGAAATAGAAGGCTTAGGAAAAATGAGACAGAGGGTTATAGGCAAGGGTGAAAAATATAGAGAGAGATTGAGGTACACTAGTTCAGAATGGGGTTTTATCTGGATAAACAGATTGCCCATGCTTGAACGGAGAGGAGGGATAGTGGAAAGTTTCTCTTTGAGGATATTTCCAGAAGACACAATGATTCTTGAATTTTTATTTCTAGAAATCTGAGGCAAATCATTTAGTCATCTAAAACATGTGAAAATTATTGATGACTAATAGTGGCTCCACTTGGGGAGGGTAGCTCCTTTTCAAGAGGTGTCCAAAATTTCAGATCTCTTGGCTTATGAAGACCAGTGCCTCATCCATTGGGAAAATTTTCTCATTTATTTTGTTGATGCTTTCCCTGAAGTAGTAATTTTGAAAATTTGAAAGCATGATTAACTCAAATTCGCCTTTACCTACCCAACCGACTTTGCCTAACATTTTTTCTTCCTTGGGTGCACTTTGAACTTGGCAAACCCGTTGATATTTTATTTTGAAAGTGAAAGAAAACTATCTACTTCTACACTTATCTCTTCCAGGAGCTCAGATTAGGCTAATGAACTCCTTTGATTCTCTACCTATACTATTCAACCGTCAAGGTTAAACTATTTGACGGGATTTCATTCACTAGGCTAAGGCATGAAATTGAAAACATGACTAAATCAGGATTAAACAGTCTGATTTATCATGGGTTTGTGGCATAAAAACAAGCTGCACACAAATGTTATTTTTGTACAAAATAAGATTTAGAAAAATTAGGGCTAGGATACATAGTTTTCTATTCATCCCTATTTTCCTCTTTGGTTCTGTTTTGAGAATGTGGAACTAGTATCTTCTCTCCTAATCTATTTTCTTTGATAAGTCAAGCTTCAATAATTTGACTAGCATTCTTTTCACTAACTTATCACTAGTAAATTTAAAACATGTTCAGCCATGATTAGGCTAGATGACTGAACAAGACATTATTTTGCACCAGTAGTGGCATTTAGACTTGCACACTTTCAGTATTACTATTTTTTGGGTATGGGTTTGTACCTTTCTTAGAATCTACCCTCTTTTTCTACTTTTCTAGTGTTTTTGTGTTTTTCTCTCTTTTTAAATTTTTCTTCAAACAATGATATGTACAATGAGTGAAAAATTCTAACTAAGACTTTGAATGGCCATGGTATTTGATCACCCTGACTTCCCAGGATCATCTACCAATTCTCTTTCATTCAAATCTTGTAGATAAGGAACATGACTATCTATTTTTGAGGGCATAGTATAGGATTTCTGCCGAGATTCTTCAAACATGTCAAGTTTTCTTTTACATTCCTTCTTTGAGTTTTGTTCCAACACCCTGTTTTTGTGAAAGAAATTGTTTATTTGAAGAAGGCCATCTTCATCAGCTCCTAAACTAATGACAAAGTCATCAATGTAAATCATGGTGAAAAATTTAGTAATAGGAACTGTGGCCCCCTGGAAGGTGCCTTTAGCTTTCTTTATTCCAGGAAAAATTTGGTCACGTAGGTAGTCATCCCAAGGAACTTAGAAAATTTCTTTATGTTGATTGATTTGAAGTGGTATCATCTCATGAAAACCTGAAGCACTACCAATCAAAGTCACCTTGTTAGAAATTTTTATTTTTGGCATAGGATGACTTATTTTGGGAAAAGTGTGTTTGTATTCCATGGAGGGTTTGACTAAGTGTCTAAAGTCCATACACAGTTTGCATCCTCTATTTTTATTAGTTAGTAATAGGATTTGTCCAAAGGTTTCAAAGTTCTCCTTGGAAAGATGTCTCTTTGGACCAATGTCTAAGTTATCAGGTTTTGAGCTTTTACTTCTATAAACAAGAGCATCCTAGAATTTCTTGCATAACCTCAAGTGTTTGATTTTTGTGTGTGATGTAAAGGTTTTGGATAAGTTAATCACCTTGGGTCTTCTTGGACTACCTATATTGTATCCCTCTGTATTAGTCTCAATAGACATCCCTTTAATATTGATGGCCACATCAATAAGGGTCAACAACTTTTCAGGAAGGACAAGAATATTTGATAATGAGGTGTCTAGATAAGGTAAGAACATAATATTTCTTTGTTTAGGATTACCTAGGCTTTTTGTTCTATGGCGGAATATTAGCATTTTGGAATAGGTAAAAGGGAAGGGTTGGGTTTCTGATGTCTGTCTTCCCTTTAAGAAACCTGTTTCCTTTCCTAAATTTGTTTTTGTTTCTGACATTTCATTTTCAATCTGTAGTAAATCTAGTTCAATTTTTTTATCTTGTGGTGTTTCAGGGTTGTGATAGTCTTGACTGTCAAATTCATCATAGAGGAGCTGCTCTGATTGTTGTAATGTGCTTAGATATTCACAATTTTCATTTACTTGCTCATCAAGGTCAGTTTTAGTGTACAAGATGAATGAGTCCAAGTCTAAATGAATGGAATAGATAGGGGTGTTGTTGGATCTATCTAGGCTACTTACCATATACTTCATGTGAGATTCCCAGTATAGTCTTCTTGTTTCGTTAAAAATCAGGATGGTAGCATAAGACATGTCAAGTTGAAGGTTTCCCAGAAGTTTAGCTCCCCAAGATCAGGACAAGAGCATGCCATATTTGGGGGGAATGTCAGCCACGACTATATCCATGACCAAGCTCTTAGTAGGGATTTGTGCCAGATTGACACATAATTCCTTGATCAGTTCTAAGCATTTAACTCTGCTTGAATCGAAGGAATACAGATCTTTGTAGGGTATGGTTATTTCTAGGCCCAATCTTTCCATCACTACCTTCGGCATGAGGTTGTGAGAGGCACTAGAGTGTAGCATGGCATTATGTAGGATTTTGTTGTGTATGTTTAGGCTAACATAGAATGGGGGAATGGCTCCTTCCTGGTATTTTCCATCTACTTCAGGTCCGAACAACAAATTTGGTTTATCATCTGTCAAATTCAGAGTGTTGGTATCATTTCCTATGTTCAAGGCTTTCAAGACTTGGGAGCGGTACATATCCTGAGCTACCATTTTAGTGAGAGGGATGGTTATTTTTATTTTCGTGATATCTCCTTCAAAACTAAAATGTACTTGAGTTTTAGACATATTTACATCAGTTTTGTCAGCCATAAATTTCTCCACATTTTTAATTTGCTGATTTTGATTTGGGGCTTTGGTAATTAGAGTTTTCTTAGGGCCACTAGCAGAGGTGCTAGAACAACTCGTGTCAACTCCTAGCTGGCTAATTTTATCCTTGTTGGGATCAGTTTTCTTAGCCATGGTGCTGTTAATGTCTGTTGTTCTTTTAAGAATGTTCTCGGGATTTTTCTTAACAACAGAGTCTGAGTTGTTTTTTTTGGAGTTGTCTTGGTTTTTCTTACTCCTAAGATCATATTTCCTATGGACTTCCATTATGGCATTTTCTAATACCAATTTGTGGTCTTCGGAATCTTCATAACTTGTTTCATCTTGGTATGAGGAGAAAAAAGCTTGTTCTTCTTCTGTGAGAAAAACCTCACCCTCACTATCAAAGCCTATTAAGTTTAGACGATTCTCATCTGGTTGTTCAATATCTCTTTCCCCCTCGTCAACATAGTTATCTTGGAAGGGTGGTCTGATTTGTTGATCATTTTCCCTTGGTATGTTTTGGGGCAGGTCTCTTCTAAAGTTTTGATTCCAGTTTTTGTTTTATGGATTTGTTTGGTTGTCCCTAGGTGGTGTTCTTTCGTTTATGCTTATTCTTTCCATCATTATTTCCATGGTCCTAAGAAGGTTGTCCATCTTGGAATCAGATGAAGAGGTGGAGGGCATGGTGTCGTCTTTGTATGTTACCCTGTTTTCTAATCTTAGCCTAGCTCTTTTTTCAATTAAGTTGGCCTCTACACTTATAGCTCCTTTTTTCATGTCTTCTAAAGTAAGGGGCTCTCTTTCTCTTAGTTGATAGGCCATGTCGGGGTCAAAACCCTCCAGGAATTTAGCTAAGGCTAGGCCTAATGGGGGTTTCATTTTCGGTGGTAGCACATTTTAAACACTATTGAACCTAGTGCAATAGTCTTGGAAACTTTCCCCCGTGTTTCTTTTGAGGTTGCTATATTCCGAGAGGATTTGAAGAGGGTTTTTCTTGATTTCCCATTTGTTTATGAAAGTTTGGTAAAGGGAAGGGAGATCATATATACTATTGGGAGTTGGTTTTTTGAACCATTTCTTAGCTTCTCCTCCTAGGCTTTGGGCAAACATTCTCATTTTCATGGTTTCCTCTTTTAATTCCATGTAGTCAAAAGCATCATTCGTTCCATCTACATGCTGTTGGGCAGTAGTGGATTCAGCCCCGGTGAAGTGTGGGATTCTAGACTGGTGATCATTTGGAAAAGGTACCAAAGGTTGTGGTAACACAAGGGGCGCATACCATGCTACCATGGTGGGAGCTAATGGTGGATTTACAAATTGAGGATTGTGTTACGAGATGGAGTGGTTTGCACAGTAGTGGTGAATGGGTGTGGTGGAAGTACTTGGACCAGTAAAATGATTCTGAGCAGACTTGGGGTGGAAAGAGCCGAAGTGATGGAGAATTTTCAGATCAGGTGGTGTGGAAGGAGAAGCTTCTCTGCTAGGACTCTGCTGCAAGTGTATGGGCTCAAGATCGGTATGGTCAATTTTACTTTGTGACTTGGTTCTGAAAAGGTTTCTAGTATGGTACAAGTCAAACTGGGGGTCTTGCAATGCTGTAAGATGTTTAGGTATAGAGCTTCCTCTATGAATGACCCTATAAGTAGCTAAGTTTCTAGTTTCAGAAATTTTCCACAAAATTATTTCTAGGTCATCAACTATAGTAGGAGGGTTTGGGTCCGGATGAGATCTGGTATTGATTCTTCACGGAGCCAGTTTTCAAATTCAATATTTAGAGAGGCGGAAATTTTATGACAGCTTTCGGAAGGCTGACCTCTATATGCACTATTAAAATCTCACTGTGTATGACTAAGGTTCTAAATTTCCTAAGGTTATTTTGATGCAGTCCTACAGGAGTCTATAGATACTTTAGCAAAATTTAGAAGGCCTACTGGAGGCTAGTGGAGTCGCCAGGTGGATATTTTTACTTGTTTTGAAGGTATTTTGTCTATGGTCCACCATCAATACTGACAAAAAGAAAATATAGAAATTTTTTGGGGTTTTTCTGAGTTCCTATATGCAACCCAAAGGCTTGTAAGAGTGTCCTATAGCTGAGTCATCAATTTGCTAGGATGATGAAATAACTAGTTTCTACTCTTAAGCTATCAGTTAAGTTCTTTATGATTTGATGAAGGTCTCTAAAGTCCTAAGGGATACTTAGTTTGTTACTGACATCAGAGGTTGCATCATGATCACCATTTTGTTAATGAGCGATGGGATAAATCCGCAAGATATTATTCTTGAGGGCTGTTGAAATGTTTAGGGAAGTCTAAGTTTGTTTATTACTCAGAGTCCCACCGTGATTTCCATTCTTTTAGTGTCCTGTCATTTGGCTGATTGGCTAACCAAATGACAGGGTAACATCAGACTAGTCTTTGGAGTCTTAGGACCTAGCCTTCCTGGACTCAGAGAGGGCTCTCTCTATTGTGCGAAGGATGTGATTTTGTTCTCTTTGGATGATTGATTTTAGGTTAGTTGTTAAGTGTAGGTTTGTTTGTTTGTTTTTGGGTTGGGGTAAGATGATCAATAGGGCTATGGGGTCAGATGAAGTCTAGGGTATCTAAATGATGAAGCAGAGTGTATTGCAAGGCCGATTTAGCAAGGTGAGTGGATCTTTAAAGTGATGTATGATGGTGTAACTAAAATTAAGTTTTGTGAAAAGACTAAGAGGTCTTATACATATATAATTTGAAGCAATAACTCATGAGGTAGGGAAAACCATTAATATCTATGAACAATACTCAAACTGATAAACATACAAGATGAAAAATCCAATGGTACATAGAAGCATTAGAACTCCTAACTTTAGAAATCCACCTTCAGCTTTTTGAGAAAACACATAAGATAAACAAACAATTCAATAAATGGAGAGGTAACTCCTAAACAACATATATCAAACTATCAGGAATTTTGAAACAAGTTGATGAGCATGTGAAAAGGGCAAGATCGAAACATGACCTCTTTGTATTAACCCAATCAATCAGTATTCCATAGAAAATCTTCACAATAAGTTTTTGAAAACATTAAATAAGAAGGGCATACCATGAATCATATTTATAAGCTAACATACTGATCATTCATGAAACAAAGGACAAGTTTTAGTGGGCCTAAGGAGCAGTCAAGAATTCCTTAAGATGAACTAAAAGAAGAAAACATCAAAACTATAGAATATAGGAGGTTTGAGGTGCTTCCATGAGCATATCTCAACCTACACTTTTCTGATCTATAGAAAACAAGCAAACTAAAGAAAAATTAGGACAAGAAAACACTAAAAAGTTAGAAAAAAATCACCATTCACCAAGCTATGGAATCCTGCAAGCAAGCTTCTCGAACATCAAGCCACACAAGCCATTCATTCACTTCATAAAACCAAATATCTTCTCCAAGCTCATAAACCATGTATTTCTCTATAACACATCAAGTCCCAACTATTTACAATGAATCCTCATGGCTTATATAACAATAAAGGAGGAAGAGAGTTCACTAGAGATGTAATGTTCCAAAATTGGAACAGCACAGCAAGCCTGCTGAAATAACGCACTCCTGGGAGATTGATGCACATAAATGAGTTTACAGCCCTTGGATCCCTTATATCAGTAGATCTTGGGTCTAGATCCAAAAGGGGAGCAAAAGGAAATCAAACTAGGTGTGGTAAATAGATCTCCCACCACCTAGTCTAGCTGAAAAACACCCTACAAGAGGGGCTGCAGCTATGCACAACAAACTGCTTCAGAAATAATGCAGTCTTTGAGAGCCTGAGAAGGAGGCCACCAAATATGATCAACTTATGAATATACAATAGCAAATCAGAATTACAATGATGCTCTTACACTATACATTAGAATACAGGAGGCAAGAGAGGAAGAAATATTCGGAAAAGAAGGCTACAACACATATATAAACTGCAAAATGGCTTAACAGTGTTATTTTATGGAGCTGCAGTAGCTGAAAATTACATCTCAATTCTAGGACAGATCTGTGAACCAAACATAAAATCCATTTTAGATCTGTAATCTAGAAATACTTATTTACAAGATCCCCTTAGGGTTTTGAACAAATCATGCATTACAAAGAGCAAATCTGAGTTTTAAGTTGCAAATATGAAGAATTCTTCAGGAATTTATGAAGATGAATTCACATGAAAATAGATCATATCTAAGCAAAAAATGGGTCAACAAGCTAATCCATGGATCACCAAAGTGAAAGGCAAAGCCCGGCACCAAATATCTCTCATCAACAATGGGGTCAAAACACCCTACAAAACCTCTACTGAAAAAAACACAGTCCCTTAAGGAAAAATGTGTTGTAGCTTGAAGAATAGTGATGGCCTCATGCCAAGATACAAATCTGAAGCTCAAACAATGGATGCACTCTTCCAGGAGGTTAAAAGACACACTCACTGAGAAGAGTCTCCAATACAAGCTAGATCTAAGTAGATCTAGAGTTCCACTTGCTGCAGCCTACAAAAGCAAACAAACCCTCACTGGATCTGCATTGTGGTTGGAGGTAGAGCTTGGCCCAACACCTGATAGTGGATCAAGTCAGCAAAAACTCCTCCAAGAATCCTCAATGGAAGAGGTGAAATCCCTGCATAGGAACTCCAAGTGCTAAGTAGCACAATTCTCCACTAAACAATAGAGAATATAATTTGTCTAAATAGACAAGATACTTAGAAATATAGACAATCAACAACATTTTCTTGCTGCCTTCCCCTTCCTTTTATAAGATGAGCACCTTTTCAAAACCTAAACCACCTTGATGAGTTAGCTCCTTTCACATGAGTGGCCTCCTTCTAGAACTACGTTGTCCCTTTATGAGGTACATTGAATCTAGAAAGTGCTGTAGATTTGGACAAGGTTGACCCAGTCTCACAGCTCAAACCCCTTTCACACTTGAAAATGATTTATTTACATGGCCCTGATTTATCCTTGTTCATATGGGCATTGATTTATTCAGTCTTTTCAGGAGTTTTACATGTCCTCCTTTATTCATTTATTCATGCAAGAAAAATTAAAACAAAAATGTATATTCCTCTTAGCTTAGGCTAAGTAGGAATATTACAGTCCTCCCCTCCAAAATGTTGCTTATCCTCAAGAAACTGATAGGGTGAGAGTTGTAGTACTTCCCCTCCTCCATTGATGTCATCATCAATGATCCAATCTTTATCATAAGCCAAGTACACATCAAGCCAATACATCATGAATTGTTCGTCCAAGGTTAACATAAGATGTACATAGTCCATCCCACCAGGAGTGAAGAATTCAATAGAAATAAACAAGGCTGGAGCATTGCTCCATCTGAAACATGTAGCATGAGGTACAGGGAGAAGTTCCAATCCATGTGGTATATACAAAATACCCATACCCCCTTCCATACAATATCATAAACAATACAACTATATTATCCAAGTATGGATGCAAGACTACATATATGCAAACAGAAATCTGAGCTTGAGGAGGTGGGTCAAAATCCCACATGTGATGCCAGCTTAGTGCATCTCCCACCTGCATTAGATCAAGGTGTGGTAAGTGGCATTCCCACCACACATTTTCTGCATGAGTCACCTTAACATGGCTGAATATGTTAGATAAGTTTGGTTCCTTTGGAAAGCACCCATCATGAGAAGGAATCTCCCTTTGCACAATAAGGGAGTGGCCAAGTTCAACATTTCTATTGGCCCACCAAAATTCATGAGATCCACATGATCTCTCACTCCCTTTAGGAGTCATAGCCTACAAAAACATGGCAAAATAATCAGAAAATAGAAGTTGCTTGGCATGATCATATCCTTTACCATCATAGTCCTTCATACAGATGGAGTTGTGCATGAGCATCTCCCTCCTCTCAAGCAAAGGAAGAACTGGCTGAAATGACTCTTGCAAAGAGTCCATTGGATGCCCAAATCCTCCATAGCTAATTCACTCTTGAAAGTGTTGATGTAATTACTCTCTCATGCCTTCCCAATCAAAGCTCCTCATGATCAGGGTATAGATATTCATTGAATGCATATGGCTGAGAAATAATTCTTTATGTGCCCCTTGTAGTATCTTCTTCTTGAGCTTGGAAGCTCTAGAAAAGAAGACCTTACCATGTTGATAGATGACTCCCCCTTTGACTAAGTAGCCCTCTTCTTGCTGTATGTCATCTAGTATCATACCTGTGTGGAGATCTTTGGAATACTCTACATGCAGCTGAGATTTCCAATACAGATCCACACTGTTCAATAATGATAGCGCTGATGATACATCCATGGAAGTGTCTGTCATGTTGCTGATCTCTTCTCTGACATCCCTCATGCCAAATTTGTGTGTTGGAATGCTGTCCCTCCCATTCTTCTCCTCCCACAGCGCAGATCTAGGAAAGAGAGAGGGTGATAGTGATGCAGGAAGAAGATTCCCCTCACTCTTAAGTTGTTCCAAGCCCTCCAGCGTTGTAGCTTGGCCTCCCATTTCTACAATCCCTCCTATATCTAGATCTGGAGCAGAAATTTGTGGGGCCTCCCCCACAAGATCTAAATCTGGTGGCCTCCCAGGTGGTTTGCCACTGATAGGAATGTCCCTTGCAGAATTCTCATGAACATAAGAGAAGGGACTGTGAGATCCTTGCTTCCACTGTGCAAATCCATCTTTGTTGTTTGTGTGGAAGTGCTAGGTGAGGGATAAGTATGCATGCCTTGCATCATATGGGGTTTACCACTCTTCAAGTCCACCCACTCCATCTACAAATCTTTCCAATCAGTGGTGACTTTCCCTAATGTAATCAACCATTGGACACCCAAAATGATATTGGTGTCTGGTATGTCAACTACAAAGAAGTGATCCACCAAAGTGTAGGACCCCATAGTGACTGAGATTGATGGGACATATTTCATGCATTGCATTTTCCTATCTCCTGGGACCAAAACAGAGAATCCCTCAAAAGTATCAGTGGGGATTTCTCTCCTTTGCACAATATGAGCATCAATAAAGTTGTGGGTTGCCCCACAGTAAATCAGTACAGATACCCTTTGATTCATGATTGAACCTTGTACTCTTAGGGTCAAGTACTTAGGCACTCCTATAAAAGATGCAAGAGTTCCACTTATTGGAGCAAAGGCTCCATCCCCATCTTTGGATGGTGTTGGATCTTCCTCAGCATTATCAACATTGTGACCCCTCCTTGGTTCATCATCTTCATCTTCCTCCTCAAAATCTGAGAAGACCTCTATGAAGTGTGATTTCCCAACAACACATTTGTGTCCAAGTGCCCATGACTCTTGGCAAGTGAAACATAGTCTCTTCTTTCTCAGCTCTCTCCCAAGTTCAATATCAAGAGGCTTCTTGAATGAGCTCTCCTTGGAAAGAGCATCTTTTTCTTCCTTCTCTTTAGAAGAGTGAGAGGCCTTGCTCTGGAAAGTTTCCTTTGCTTTTGGCAAGGCATCTTGGAGGTCTCTAGCCCTCTCAATGGAATCATGCAAATTGATGGGCTTGGTAGATTTAACCAACCCATGCAAAGGTTCATCCAAGCCATCGATGAACATGTACACCCTCCTTGCTGCGGACAGATCAGGAACCATAATTGATAATCTTAGGAACTCAATGATATAAGTTTATGAATTTCCTGATTTCTTTAACTTTGCAAGACTCATGAAAGGTGCTTCTGGATCCTTTCTGTCAAACCTCTCCACTAGTCTTATAGTGAATTTAGAGTAGGAAGTCACATTGGCATGGCCCAATGTAGACAACCCATGGAACCACCAATTGTGTGCTTCACCTTCAAAGTGCAGCGCTACAATCTTGATGGCTATCTCAGGGAATTTGTTCAACTGAAATTAAATATCCAACTTTTCTACCCATGCCTTGGCAGAACTGGAGGATTACCCATCAAAATTGGGCAAAAATAATCTGCCCATAGAGTGGTGTCTATCATGATTATGAAAGAACCCACCATCTCTATACTGCTGCCTTGCTCTTCTTTTGTATTTGAGGTGACAAGACTCTTGGAAACTCAAGTGGTCTCTGAATCTCTGATTCTGAGATTCATATTCCACAAAGTAGTCTTCAAGGGATGCTTTCTCTTGTGATCCTTCATTCTCCACAACCAAGAAGGTAGGCATAGTGGAGCATTGTGGAGCTTGTGGGGCTTGTGGCTGGTTCACTAGTTGACCAGTCCAATGGTGAGATATGTCAGAGCTTTCCCCTGGATGAAATATCCCAGGAGATTCCATCATTCTATCCATCCTCATCTCTTTTATATCTTTGGCAAGATCTTGCATGGCCACCAAAAGAGTTCTTGCAAACTCTTTTCCTTCTTTATCACTTGCAGTCTCAGGGGCTTTTCCCTTGTCTTGATCATCAGTAGTGTAATCAAACTTCTTGTGACTTATGTTCTGATACCTCTTCTCCATCTCAGTAATAATTTCATCTTCTTCTGAATGCAACATGGTTTTGGTTCTTCCAATGAAAGCACAGGTTGTGCTAAGAAAGGAGCTTCGATACCACTATAATGTTCCAAAATTGGAACAGCACAACAAGCCTGTTGAACTAACGCACTCCTTGGAGATTGATGTACATAAATGATTTTAAAACCCTTGGATCCCTTATATCAGTAGATCTGGGGTCTAGATCCAAAATGGGAGCAAAAACAAATCAAACTAGGTTTGGTAAGCAGATCTCCCACCACTTAGTCTAGCTGAAAAACACCCTACAAGAGGGCCTGCAGCTATGCACAAAAAAATGCTTCAGAAATAATGCAGTATTGGAGAGCATGAGTAGGAGGCCATCAAATATTATCAACTTATGAATATACAACAGAAAATCAGAATTACAATGATTCTCTTACAATATACAATACAATACAAGAGGCAAGAGAGAAAGAAATCTTCAGAAAAGAAGGTTGCAACACATATATAAACTGCAAAATTTCTTAATAACGTTATTTTATGGAGTTGCAGCAGCTGAAAATTACATCTTAGATATAGGATAGATATGTGGACCAAAAATCAGATCCATTTCATATCTATAATCTAGAAATACTTATTTACAAGATCCCCTTGGGGTTTTGACCAAATCATCCATTACAAAGAGTAGATCTGAGTTTCAAGTTGCAGATCTACAAAATGCTTCAGGAATTTTTGAAGATGAATTTACATTAAAATAGATCATATCTAAATAGAACATGGATGAGCAAGCTAATTCATGGATCACGAAAGTGAAAGGCAAAGCCCAACACTAGAGATCTCTCATAAAAAAATGGGGTCAAAACACCCTACAAAACCTCTACTGAAAATAATGTAGTCCCTCAAGGAAAACTGCACTGTAGCTTGAATAACAGTGACGGCCTCATGCCAAGAGACAAATCTGAAGCTCAAACAATGGATGCACTCTTCCAAGAGGTTAAAATACACACTCACTGAGAAGAGGCTCCAATACAAGATCTAGAGTTCCACTTGTTGCAGCCTACAAAAGCAAACAAACCCTCATGGAATCTGCATTGTAGTTGGAAGTAGAGCTTGGCCCAAAGCCTGATAGTCGATCAAATCAGCAAAAACTCCTCCAAGAATCCTCAATGGAAGAGGTGAAATCCCTGCATAGGAACTCCAAGTGCTAAGCAGCACAATTCTCCACTAAAAAACAGAGAATAGGATTTGTCTAAACAGACAAGATACTCAGAAATATAGACAATCAACAACCTTCTCTTGTTGCCTTCCCCTTATTTTTATAAGATGAGAGCCTTTGCAAACCCTAAACCACCTTGATGAGTTAGCTCCTTTCACATGAGTGGCCTCCTTCTAGAAATGCGCTATCCCTTTATGAGGTACATTCAATCAAGGTTGACCCAGTCTCACAGCTCAAACCCCTTTCACACTTGCAAGTGATTTATTTACATGGCCCTGATTTATCCTTATTCATATGGGCATTTATTTATTCAGTTTTTTCAGGAGTTTTACATGTCCTCCTTTATTCATTTATTCATGCAACAAAAATTTGAAAAAAATGTATATTCCTCTTAGCTTAGGCTAAGTAGGAATATTACAAGAGCATCTAGAAGCCTAGTGGCCAAAAACAAATATCCTAACTTGTCCTTGAGGCCTTGCAAGGTCCAAGGCACAAAATATCTTCCAAAATATCCTTTCCGGACTAAAATAGCAAAAACATTGACTTTTAGGCTCTAACATACATGATGAAACTTGCCTAATGCACATTTTCTTAGTTACACACAACAACACAACATACTGTCTCAAAAACTTGAAAATGTTCTAGGAGCGCAACACCAAAAAAGGTCTTTTTGCAACAGAGTTTTGGAGGCCTTTCCGATGTCAGAAAAGGATCCGTGATGGCCATTTGGAAAGATATGGATGTATACTTTCAAAATATACCTTTTCTTCATCAATATGACCTCTACAAGATTCCCAAAAAATGGAAAATTTGAAATCTTCCAGGAGCGCAACACCTGCTCAAAAAAGAGGGGAGAAAGGTGAAAAATTGGGTGTTTTTGACCCTTCTGGGGGACCAAAACAACTCCAACTGAGCTGAAAATTGGTGAGCATAATCCTCTCATGATGGGGAATCCAAAAATGTAAGTTGAGCCCTCTGAATATTCCCTAGGAAAATACGCAACATCGGGGGTGCTACGTTCTTAGGCTTGAAAATTTGCAACAAAAAAAAACTTGTTCAATTCTCCCCAAATTTGGTATGTAGGTGCCTCAAGGGTATTTAGAGGTCTGTAGAGAAACTTGGGCCAAAATACCAAGCCTGGCTTGGTATTTTTCATCATTTGGTGCCGGCCCTCACCTTGGGCAGTTTTGAGTTTCTGCCTTGCAAGGTGATTTCTCCATTTGTAATGCTCATTCATCCTTCTTTGCAAGCTCAAGTCTTTGTTGGCTTTCTCCAATTTGGCCTATAGATGTAGATTGGCTCTCTCAAGCCATGCTTCCTTGTTATGCTCAATTTCCATGGCAGAGAGTTTGGTGAGGGGAAATTGTTGTGATTGGGCTGATTCTTCCTCTCTTTTCTTTGCCAATGCTCTCCTAAGACCCATAGTCTTAGGTCTCTTTCTATCTTGCCCATCTTCCTCATCATTTTCCTCATAGGCTCCCATGCATTCCTCCAACTACACTTGCAACCTTTGAGCTTCTTTCCTATATATTAGCACCCTTGTTTCATAGATGGCTAGCTGGCCACTCATTTGATTGTTCTACACTTGGAGAAAGTGAATGAGATCCTTTGATCTTTCTAGCTCAGCCTCCAAGTCTTTAATATGTGCATTCTGGTATTGTAAAAGAGAATTGACTATCCTTGTTTCATTTTCCTCATCACTGTCTATGTGAATGATTTCAAATTCTCTTTCTTCCTCATGATTTTCTTCTTACTTCTTCAGTTGTTGTTTTCCTTTGTCCTTCAATGGTTTTTTGAATTTGTCCTTCAATGGTTTTTTACCTTTTTCCTTCAATGGTTTTTTATCTTTGTCCTTCAATGGTTTTGAGGAGGAGTGCATGGCCCCTTGCCTTTTGGAGGCAGAAAACACATGCCTCCTTCCCTTTTGATAAGTGATGGTGAAAGGTGCCATAATCTTTTCTTGCAAAATTTGATCATTTACAATCTTAGGACTGTCTTCTCCTTGAAAAATGTTCTGTGTGTGTAAATCCTCCCTACCTTGCTCTGGGTTGTCCCTTTGATCAACATTTTCAACATCCTTCATGGTTTCATCACTAACAGGACCTTCAAAACTGCCATGTTTTGTTTCTGCATTGTTAGAGGCACCTATGTTGGTCATTTCTTTACTTTCATGATTTTCCTCCTTTTGATATTTTGGTCCACTGTCTTCATTGTAAATATCACTCTTTATATCACTATTAACACTGTTTGTTGTGTCAATGATTTGGGTAATTTCATTGGTCTATTCATCATTGTGAGAATCATTCCCTTCTTCATTAAATGAGTTCCTTTGACTGATTTCTTCTTCACTGCCTTGTTTATTGTCTTCATTACTTGGCCCTTTTTCATCATTTCCTTGCCTTTTGAAAACAACTTTAAACTCTGTTTGTGGGCTTCCCTTGTCATTCTTTTCACTATCATGGATTTATATTGCTTCCTCACCACTTCCTGTTGTAGTGCTTTCAGTGTCATTTCCATCTTCACAAGACCCACTGACTGGACTTGTCAGCTCATCATGGGATTTAGTGATCAGAACTTTGTTTTCTTGCCCACTGTCCTTTTCTTGAGAGGATGCCTCTGTTTATGTGTCTTTAGAAACTTCTTCTTCATTATGAAACCCATTTCTTTGGCTCCCTTGACCATCATCTATATCACTGCTTCCACCTCTGTTTTCTTCTTCATCTACATCCTCATCCTTGCTACTTCTTTGACTATTTTTCTCTTGGTCATTGTTGCTTTCTTCTAGGCCATCTCCCTCTTCTTCATTTTATCCCTTATCTTCATCATCTTTTCCCTTATCTTAATTATCCTCTCCCTCATATTCATTATCATCTCCCTCATTTTCATCATCTTCTCTGTCATCTTCATCATCTTCTCCCTCATATTCACCATCCTCTCCCTTACTATCTTCATCCTTTTTTTCATGATGGAGGGCATTTTCTTAATTCTTTTGCGAAGGTAGTAGGGCATGTACAGTAGCTTGGTTCTGGTGAAATGCATGAGGAGTCTAATATGATAGGAATAGACTCTGGAGAACCTACCTTCACAAGTGCAGTATTTCATGATAATCTTCATGAGGAGGGCATATATGTCCAATAGATGAGAAAAAGGGAAAATGGTTTTACAGTTAGCTTGACAACTAGGTTTTAAGAATGGATGATAATGGATTACGTCAAGATGCTTCTATTTAAACCACCTTTCTCCTATGCCAGGTATTCCAGTGGCCTCAAATATGGCCTTGGTGGTTAACTCAAATCTTACCCTTGCTAGATGTACTTTATGCCTGTGAAGTTTTAAGGAAAATAACTTGGTCAACTGAGGGTGAATTTTGATCTCTTGCACTTTGTTATAGAACTCATAGCACCTTAACTCTTGGAAACAGAAAAGAATAGAAGGGGAGGTTGTCAATTCTACAATGCTTATGGGTTCAAACCTATTAGGCATTCCTCCTTTATTCTGTTGTTTTCTTGGTCTTGTCTCTTTATTTAGGTTATCACCCTCTTCTTTAGACATGGTATTTTTTCCACACCCCTTCCTCAAGATCTTTTAAACAGAATGGATTTTTTTCTTATGAAATAATGAGGAAAATAGTTTTAAGGAGATAATGAGTTTTTTGACAAGGTTAGGAGATTGGTAGAGAGTAGGTTAGGAGCCCTTTTTTCAATTTTTTCGTACGCTTTCCTTGACAAAAATTTTGAACCTACTTGGTGCCCTTATCCTTTCTTAAAACCATGAAGAGGTGATAATAGTGAAAAATACCTCTTAAAAATGACTTCCAAAGTAAGAAATAGGATTTTTTGAGCTTTCTGGGCAATCTGGGTGCCTCTGAATGCTTTTTTGGGAAACGATGCATTTTTGTGCTAGGAGTGCAGCATCCTGGGCAGGCCTGAATGAAGTTTTGTTCAGTGCTGCACGCCCATGATAGGAGCGTAGCACCCTGGGCGGGCAAGCCCTGCACGCAGTGTTGGGCAGCAGCTGGGCGTAGTGGTAAAAGCGCAGCACTCGAGTGTCGGGTCACCCTGAATGTGGAGTCAGGTGAAGAAGTGGTGTCAGGGGCGCAACACCGGGTGGGTGGCTCGAGCAAAATTTTGAAAACAACGACAGGAGCACAACACCTCCAGGTGATCATGCACGCGTTTGGGACCTCCTTTTTCATGCTAGGAAAAACCGCAGGAGTGCAGTGAAACCCTACAAGCGCACAACACATAGTGGAAAATTGCACTTGAGGAGGCTACAAGCGCACAACGTCCATCTATAAGAGTGAAACACCTTGATTTTTTCGCCCAAAGACTCCGACAGAAAATTGAAAACTTCACTGCATTTTTTGTGAATGAAACAATGAGCGGGAAAAAGGGTTGTTGTAGTGTTTTATACCCCTTTTGAAAGAATTTAAACTTAAAACACACTTCTCAAAGGTTCCTTTTGCAATTTTTTCCTTTTTCCAACATTATTTTGGTGTTGTCTTTAAATTTTTTCTAAAGCCTCTTTTACCATTGTCTCCTTTCGATCTTGGACAGTTTGATTTGATCAATGATGATCCTTTGCTTGTCATGAACACTTATTGATTGATTTAAAATCATTTTTCCTTCTATATCCTTTGAAACAAACCTGTGACTGTTTATTTGTGAGAAAATAGAGTCTTGAGCTCATGCTCTATTTTTGTTAGTGAAATGGCGCATAATGCCTCAAAATCCCTTTCTTTTACTTTTTTAGACCTCAGAATTTGTCCTTTGATCCAGTGGGGTTGATGCCCTTTTTTCCCAATCTTAGAAGACAGCTAGGAATTCCCCTTTTTCGAAACCCTTTGTTGTTTGATGAAGGAGGTTCTCTTTTCCACTTATCATGCCTATTTGTTCATTATCCCAGTTTTGAGTTTTTAGGGATATTTAGTAAGACAAACAAAGTTGTCTTCAAAGTCTTCAAAAGAGAATATGAATTTGAATTCATTCCTTATGCCCAATATAGTCTGCAATGCTTATTTGGAGGGTTGGAGGAAATTATTTAACTTTTGTAACCCAAATACTTTTCCACTGTTTGGTCAAATCAGTCATGTATTTGCATTCTCAACAAAAACACACCTACTGTTTTCTTCATGAGGTTGTGAGTGTTTTTCTTGATGCTAGTCTTACTCTTCTCCTCACCTCATGGATTATCTGATATTTTTCTTGGTCTTTTTGTAGGAATGTGGCAAATGGCAGTTGTCCCTATACCAACTTCATGCTTGAGGCCAAAAATCCCTTCAATGATCTCTTTGACTATTTGAGCAATGTTGCTTACGTGCCACTGACCTTTTGAGATTTGCACAAACCTTTTGATGAGTAGTAATTCACTACACTTATCATGAGATCATGGTCTCTCTTGTAGACTTCAGCTGGTTATAATTTTTTTATCAACTGTAAATACCTTCATGAGCTATTTTTAGGTGTCCTTCTTTGCCTCTGTTTTGCTTTAGATTAATCTCCAAGGCATTCCTACAAAAATGCTTGGATATGACAGTCTATTTATTTGCAGATTTGTTGTTGGATCAAGAGGGTGCCTTTGGAGGTTGCTTAACTACATCTTTAGATAATGATAAACCTCAACTCTGTGTTCTCTTGAATTTACCTTTGAATTCCTATGGAAGTAATGGAATGAGAACCATGATAGTGCACTGACCTAAGAAAACCTATTTGACTTATTTGCAAGGTTTTAGAATGGGTTTCTAACTGAAAGTCTGAATCAGGGTTTTGAATGAAGATACAGGGTTTTGACACTCTACTTATGCACCACCATCCTAGAAAACTAGAAAAATTTTCTTTGCTTCAAAGGTTTTTTTAGAAAGGACCTTCAAAAACACCATTTCTTGAGGCACAGGTGAATAGGGGAAAATGTTTGGTTGACTTGGCAAGACAAGGGGTGGGAAATATAAGGCTTAGACAAAATGAGACAGAGGGTTATAGGCAAGGGTGACAAATATATAGAGAGTGAGGGACACTAGTTCAGAATAGGGTTTTAACTGGATAAATAGATTGACCATGCTTGAACAAAGAGGAGGGATAGTGGAAAGTTTCTCTTTGAGGAGATTTCTAGAAGACACAACGATTCTTGAATTTTGATTTCTAGAAATTTGAGACAAAGCATTTAGTCATCTAAAACAGGTGAAAATTACTGATGACTAACATGTAAAATCATCGTGTTGACGACCTCTGTCTGGCCATCAATTTGGGGATGGAATGCTGTGGACTTGGTGAGCTTGGTGTCCAACATTGACCAGAGGTTGGACCAAAATGTGATGAGGAACTTGTTGTCTTGATTTGAGATGATAGACTGTGGGATCCCAAAGTGCACCCACACTCGTTCAAAGAAGAGTTTAGCAGTGGATTCTGTTGTGATATTCTTCTTACAAGATGAAATAATGGCCATCTTCGAGAATCTGTCAATGACCATGAAAACAAAGTCATTTCCATGATTATTAGAAGGAAGGCCCAACATGTAATCCATGGAGATGGATTCCCAAGGTCGACTAGGGGTAGGTAGTAGAGTATAGAGGCCTTTCTTCCTGATGGTCGGTTTGGCAATAGAGCAAGCAATGCAGGATCTGATGTACTTCCCAACATCTTGTCAAAGGTTTGGCTAATAGAAATACTTCTGCAGTACTGCCACTATTTTCTTGACCCTGAAATTCCCAACGTATCAACTCTAGTGTGCTTCCCAAAACATCTTCGCACGCTCGCTTGAAGGAACACAAAGGTGTCCCAGGTGACATAACAGTGCATCTTAGAGGTGAAAATTTGGAACTTGCATACCCTCCAAGAGTGTCATGTATGTGTGGCTGAATTCCAGATTGCTCTTGTAGAGAAGTGGCCAATTAGAAGTCTCATGCCCACAAGAGTTGAGAATGGTGGTTAGCGCCACGATCGGTATTCAGCTTAGGCAGTTTGCAACATAATTTGCACTACCCTTTTTATACTTGATGTTCAAATGAAATTTTTTCAGATATGTAGACCACTTCTGGTGGTTTATGTGGATGATTGTTTTCTTCCATAAAATGTAATGCTTCCATTGGTGGCACATGTGCACAATGGAATACATTTCTTTGTCATAAGTGGGATACTTGCAGGCCATGTCGGACAATGTCTCACTGTGATATGCCACTGGATGCCCCTGTTGAGTAAGAACTACCCCAATAGCATAGTTAGAAGCATTTGTCTTGGTCTCAAATGGTTGTTGCAAGTCTGGTAATGTGAGAACTGGGGAAGACCACAGAAAATGTTTCAATTCTACGAACACCTTATGTTGAGATTCCGACCAAAATAATTTTTCTTTTTCTCCTCCCATGGTGACTTGACTCAAGGGCCAAGTGATATGGGAGAATCCCAACATGAACCTGTTGTAGAAATTAACAAGACCCAGAAAGATGCGAAGCTCTGTTAGAGTGGTCGAGGCTGATCAATCCTGAATTACTTGGATCTTGGTTAGATCCACATGCACCTCTCATTCATCAATAATGTATCCTAGATATTGAACCTGGGTCATTCCAAAAGTTCACTTCTCCTAATTGGCACACAACATGTCTTTCCACAGTGTTTGGAGGACATGTCGTATGTAGTGGAGGTGCTCTTCCCAAGTCTGGCTGAATATCAGGATGTCATCCAAGTACACTACTACAAATGAGTTGGTGAATAGCCGCAAGATGTCGTCGATCAACCTCATGAAGGTTGTGGGAACATTATTCAACCCGAAATACATGACCAACAACTTGAAAAGGCCCTCCTTGGCTTTGAATTAATTCTTCCACACATCGGAGGGTTCGATTGGCACCCAGTGATACCCAAAATTCAAGTCGATCTTGCTAAAATATTTCGCCCCTTTGAGTTGATCCATAGGGTCATCAATCCGTGGGATCAAGTACCTATTCTAGACATTGATCTTGTTCAGTGCTCGATATTCAATACTGAGTCTCCAAGTCCCATCCTTCTTCTGCACCAACACGATCGAGCTCCCACAAGGCGATGAACTCGACCGGATGTGACCTTTCCACAGAAGCTCCTGAATCTGCCTCTTGATTTCATCGTTCTCCATAACAAAGCGGTGATATATCTGTCCATTGGGTAGCAACGCACCTGGGGTCAGATCGATGTAGTTCTTGACCTGACAGTGTAGAGGCACCCTTGTGGGTGAGGTGAAGATGTCCCTGTACTCCTCCACGAACTTGTCCATTTGTTGTTATCATGTGGAGGAGCCTTGGCTGGAGGTCGTGACCATAATCCTCTTCTTGCCCCGGGGGCGAATCATCACGAAATTTTTTTTGCTGGTTTTGGAAATGAGCTTACTACATTGTTTTGAAGTAACCAAGGAGATGGCCATAGGCGGTGGTACCTATGGTATCCTGTACAACTTATTTCCCAAAGTAAAAATAAGAGCATGAGGCCAAGACTCATACACAACATGTTTCTTCCACAAGTATGGTTGGCCTAATAATACATACAAAACATCAAGAGGATCAATGTCACATAACACCTCATTTGTGAAGGGCTTGATGCTATAGGGAAGGCAACACTACTAGCTGACACGGAGATCCCATCCTTGGTGAAGCCACACTATGGTGTACGGTTGTGGGTGTGTTGTGGTCGACAAGCCCAAATTATTTGCGACCTCTACTGAAATAAGGTTCTTTTGGTTCCCACTATTGATAATGAGGTATAGCAAGGAACCCTTTACCCACATCTCAGAGTGGAAGAGACACTCCTCCTCCTCTCGATCTTCCGATTCCTCCTTCTGGATCTTTGCAGTGGCAAGAGTGGTGTTGGGCTCCGCATCAATAATCTACTTCCCTTTTTCATTCCCCTTATTGGGTTCTGATTGAGAATCAAAGCATGCATCTGATTTAGAAGCCCTCATCTCGGCCACCAGTGACTGCTTGGCCCGACACTCACTTGTGTTGTGAGTGGAGCTCTTATGGAACTCACACCACTTTCTCGTGTCCTTCTTTGGATTTGTAGTGTTGTTCTTAGCTTTCAGCTTCGATAGGTTATATTTGACTACCATGCCTTAGCTTTCTCCTTTTTTGTACGATTTGGGGGCACCTTTCCCTTAATTTTGGTTCGCGGATCCAAAGTCTTGCTTCTTCTGTTTGAATTTCTGCTCAATCTTGGTAGCATACCAGTATGTCGTACCAACAAGAAGATGTCAAGGAACTCCATTTGCTCCTAAATGTATTTGTGCTAAAAAATGTGGTAATTCAACACCAAATGTTTCTCTGAATATTTGATACCCAAATTTGTGCATAGGGTATGGAACAAATTCGTCAACTCATACACATCTTGATCCCTTTGCTGTCGTAGCCTAGTCCATTGTATGTACTTGTCCTCATAGCTCCCCATAGGATAATATTGTTCCTTGATGGAATCTTGAAAATAATTCCAAGTGGGTATGACCAAGAACAAAGAGGGTTACCCCTCATCCTTTTTCTCATAGTAGGTTTCCCACCAGTCCTTGACATGGGGGGTAGATTTGAGGAGTGCAAAAATAATCTTCTCCCGGTCGAAAAAGTCATGAACTCAGAAATATCATTCTAATAGATTCAACCATATATCTATGACGCTTGCATATATTTGGCCCTAAAATATGGGAATGTTAAAGTTTACTTGTACCTTAAAAGGAGTTGCACCTCCAGAGTGGCTTATGGGTGCAGATACACGGCTAGTGGGCAGTCGTTGAAGGATCTGGGAAAAATTATCCATCATCGCGTTCCTCTTTTTTTCAATGGCCTCATGAGCAATATTTTGATAGGATATCCTACTCCCTCATCTTTCTTTTTGTCCCCCATGGGAGTTCATTGAGGCTTGCGAGGCTGATGTTGCAAAGGTTCAACCATATCAAGCCCTAGCTCCTTATACCCCGAACTTGTTGGGGACATGCAAATAAGGATTGAGAAAGAGTAGACCACTCTGATACCATTGGTCTGGATTTATGTAGGAATGCAATAGAATACACATATAAACATAAATATAAAAATTCAGTGTAAATAACACTTTATTTCATCAATATCAAAGAACTGAAATTTGTTTTACAGACAGAATGGAAATAAACTAGCTAGGGCGCTAGTAGCTTATCTCTGAGAAGAGATGTGGTGGCTACAGGACTCTGAACTCTATGTTACAATGAGGCTCAAAGGCCTATATATTATTTTAAAACAATGGAAAACCATAAAAATCCAAAAAACTAACCCTAGGAGATGAAACACCAGAATATGGGCCTCGTCAGGGTAAATTGATACATCAATTTCCCAAGGTCGTAACCTTGGCATCGTATATTCGTTTGACACACATGATACATTGTTAGAAATACCTATCCGAGGAATAAAACTATTAACCAAAAATATAAGGTCAAGAATGGGCTCATATTTTCCGGAGGTTTGATTCCCAGAAAACATCCTATAGGGCCTCAAAACGGATCTCGAAGTTCAAGACCCAAAAAACTGCTAAAAATAGTAAACTGTGCTATAATTAAGGAAACGGAAAACTGAAAGAAACAATGGTGGGGACCCAAATGGAATAGGTTGCTGGCCAAAAATACCCAATTGGATCACATATTGTATTGTGCTTGATTTGGCAGGTCTCCTGGCAGTATTCTGAGTCCTTTCCTTGGTTTGTAAATAATTTCACCCATCGCTCCCTTTTCTGCCTTCATGCTTTAGGGGGCATCTGTTACATAGTAATTTTCACTTCTTGTCCTTGATCCTAAATTTTCCTAAGATGAAAACTGTGTAGTATATCCACCATGGATAATAAATCAAGATATCCCTTGAATACAAAAAAAAATACTCCTTGAATATTTTTTGATGAAGCTCAACTTAAAACCTCAATTTATGGGTCAATGCTCTTTGTTAGTTTCTTGCTCGTGCTAATGGCATGTTGCAACACTTTGACCTAGCACCACCAGTGTGATTTTTTATAGGGAAAAGTGTATTGAACCTCTTCTGGCAACATTTCCTCAAATGGAGGATAAGTTTCATTCATTAGAAGTTTCCAGAGTGACGAGTTGGATATGGTTCGATGTAGATATTATCAAGCTCTCTCATTTCGAGCTCTTGATATTCGCATTAGGGAATTTTCCTTTGAGAAGTGGGCCTTCCTCCTTTTATGGATCCCTAAATACCTCTCCCTAACTATAAATTGAATCCCATCCTTCCACTACTGGTTGGTCTTGCCTCATGTTATGAAACCAGCTCACAAAATAGAAGAAAAGATAGATCACGACTTAGAAATCAGCCTCTTCGAGGGGGAAACCTCCTTTACATTACATAGCTAAAAAATTCTTGGATGATATAAATGAAAAAACCTCCTTTCTATAATTAGGCGTCCATGGGGTCAAAACATAATCCTAGCCGATAATAATGTAAGGGCACAACAATAAAAATAGTGGTATTTTATGGAGCACAATAATAATAATATGGGGATTATAGGGGTAAAACAATAAAAATGAGGGGGCTACACTAACAATACTAAGGGAATACACTAGTAATATAGGGACCTAACATGCCCCTCTCCTTAAAAAAAGTGTTGTCCTCAATGCTTGAGTAGTTCTGGATGCTTCTGTATAAATTCCCATCCTCCCATGTGGAATCTTCAATGGGTAACTTCTTCCACTTGATGAGATACTATGAAATTGATCGATTTTGTAGCTGTCCAGTTCTTGTTTCTGTGACTACTTCAGGTTCTAATATTATTTTTCCTTCCTCATCAAGTTTTGGAAATATTGTTTGAACTAGAATGTTGTCACCTATAACCCTCTTTAAGCATGAAACATGGAAAATTGGGTGCACTCGAGAAGATGCAGGAAGCTCCAATTTGTATGCCATAGTACCAATATTTTGCAACACCTTGTAAGGACCATAGTACTTTGGCGATAATTTATTATCCTTCTTATCTTACTTGAGGGACATTTGTTTGTATGGTTGTAGCCTTAAAAATACCCAATTTCCTGCATCAAAAAATCTCTCTTTGCGATGTTGATTAGCCTGTTGTTCATTCGATTCTATGCCAAATTTAGGTTATCCTTTAAGTTTTAGAGAAATTGTTGTTGATGCTTGATGTGATCTTCCACTGCTTTAAAATCAGAATTTTATCTTAAAGATGATGTGATGGATGGTGGATGATATCCATAAAGTTTCAAAAATGGGGTCATTTTTACTGCAGTGTGGAAGGAAGTATTATAATACGACCATTCAGCCAAAGTTAACCACTTGACCCATTGTGTTTTCTTATTAGATACAAAGCAAAGAAGTTATCCTTCCAAACATTTGTTCACTATCTCAGTTTTCCCATCAGATTGAGGATGATAAGATGAGCTATGGGCTAGTTGATTACCCCAATAATAAAATAATTCCATCCAAAAATTTCCAATGAAAATGGGATCTTTGTTGCTTATAATAATATTTGGGTTTCCATGTAGCTTTTGATTGTTTCCATAAATGAAGTAGCATCTATACTTGTTTTAAATGGGTGAGATAATGAAAAAAAGTGTGCATACTTGGTAAGTATATCAACTACCACCATGATGACACTCTTTATTTTGGACTTGGGTAAAACTATGATAAAATCCATTGAAACCTCCTCCCAATGTTAGCTTGGAATGGATAAAGGTTGTAGTAGATATGGGGTCTTAATTGTCTCAAATTTATTTTTCTTGCAAACTAAACATTCTGCCACAAACTTTTGAATATCATATTTAAGGCCATCCCAAAAAAATTCTTTCTTCACCCTGTGGTAAGTTTTTAAAAATACTGAGTGAACTCCTAAGGGAGAGGAGGTGTGCAATTACAAAACAATATTTTGTTTTAGTTGGGAATTATTACAAAGATATATGCGATCTTTGTACCATAAGGAATCATTTTTCAATCTAAATGTATTAGATGTACTGAGATCTTGCTGAAAATTGTAAATGAGTGTCCAAACTTCCTCATCATTCTTTCATTCATCCCTTGCTTCGGTTATCCAATACGGTTCGATAATAGGAATGGAACAAAGCAATGCTTCCACGTCCTCATACTTTCTTGAGAGTGCATCTGCAACAACATTTAGCCTCCCCTTTTTGTAGATGATTTCAAAGTCATAAACCAACATCTTTGTGACCCATTTTTCTGCTCTTCTGAAGATAATATTTATTCCAAAAAGTATTTAAGACTATCATGATCAGTTTTAACTTGAAGTGTCTTCCCATTAGGTAGGGTCATTGTTGGAATGGGGCTCCCTACGCTGCGAATTTTGTATATTTTTTGTATTAATTAGTCTAACACAGGGGTTTTTGGGTGGGTCAAATCCCTGAATGCATTGTAATGGGTCAAACGGTAGACCTAGAGTCCGCAAACCACAGTATCTGGACCACGGGGTAGTGTAGGCTACATCAATATAAATAGATGAATAGTTTGAGTCTAGAGGTAGGAATGAATTAAGACTGATACTATGTGCGAACTGTTAGAACTGTTTTGGATTGTTTTGGGTAAGGACTCCTGTTGGCTGTGTGCGTGGAGATCCTCAGTCCCACTGTGTGCGGACCTCGCTAGGCTGTGTGCGCGGGCTGTTTTTGGTTGTAAGTGGATTTTAATGTTAATAAATGGGAAGTATCGTTAAATTATTTGTGTGCTAGCTGAATTGGTTATGTTTACTGTTGAAGCATATCTATGATGACTATTTAGCTGTGAATGTATCTGTGTTTTGGCATATGTATGATCTGTTATTAGCTGTGATTATAAGTGCTCTATGATGGTATTTGGTGTAGAAATTTTCTGAATAATGATTAATTATTCACCGAGACTATCCTGATCATATACAATTCGAATTTATATGCAACACATAATCTCTTCCACTCAGATCATCAAACATGCGGAAATAAAATCAAGCGATAACACATCAAATCATCATACACATTAACACGGTATGTATGGGGAAAGCTTATAGCTGAAAACCCCGCAGCTATTGTGTATATTATAATGGAGAAATCATGTAACAAACTCAGTACAATACTCCTCACAAGTACTCAGTACTTTCTCATAAAGTTACACACAAACTAGCTCGGTTTTGAACAGGTTACTGGTTCAAAACTCACCGCCAATTGCCTTGCCTCTATTGCGCAATCATGGCCTGTCTATATAGAGATCCAAGGTTCGAATCTCCTTGGCTTGACAGTGCAATCATCATGGGAAATTCCTCCAAGTGTGGTTCAAATCTCATGCACAACTGATGTCGCCACTGATAGCTAACTCCACCCTTTCATCTACCTCTTTCACTGGTCTCCACTGAACTGTCCATGCACTGTAGTGAACTGATGTGTTCTTGAGTTGAATAATGAGTTACTAATTAATGAGTTAAATAATATTTAATTCAATCCACTCATAACTAATTGATTAGCTAGTTAAACTAATCTCAACCAGTTCAACTAAAATAAACAGAACACAACTCCACTAGCTGTCTCATTAACTCCACCAAACTTCTGCCACTGAAGTCCTAACTGAAGTCAACCATGCATGTGCTCACCAAACCCTTAGGAATAGCGTAATTCCTCTGTCAGATGCATGAGCCACTTCCAAGGTTCGAACTGAAGTGCTCCAAGAGAGTAAACTGAAGTTTATAGTCCAAATATTATTAAGGGTAAATAATATTTGACTTCCCTATTTTTAGGAGAGGCAGTCTAAAAATAGCCTTCGACCTCTTTGACCTAAAAAATAGAGTCTCATCTATTTTTACCAACATAACCAATGCTCCAAGAATCTCAAACTGGAATCCCCGAACCATGCTCCATATGTCTAAAAATAGACATAGTCTAAAAATAGACTTTGCGCCAGAATTTGCCTGCGGGCCCACTTAGTGAAGGCGACTTCATTTCACTAAGCTCCATCATCTTGCTACATTTTCAAAATTTGGTAATGTGCACGTGGATGCGAATGTACTGATTAGATTTGATAGCTTTGTTATGGTTACATGCTGGGTATACTATTAAAGGAGCTGCGAATAGACTCATTCGATATGAACCTAGTAGGTTACAACACAGATCTGCCTCTACTTACCTACTCTCTCTGCGGGTGTGGAGAAACCTAGTTCCGGCACCTCCCCATCTACTGAAGTGTTAGAGACCTTGGCCTACGCAAGTAGTCATTGTTGAATGGCTAGTAGTATAGGGGTTTTGTTTACAAACCAACCTTTGAACACAGGTGGGACCCTTCAACCCAGACAATGGTTCCCACACTGGAGACAAAGGCATTTTGAGAGAGAGATCGGGTAATGCCATGAGGTCCTTGGATACCTAAGAGGGTAGAAATTGAATATTGGTTTGAAAGACAGATTCAGGAGTTTTTTGTAAAGAAGAATCGCAGCACGAAGTTGATGGCTGAGAAGTAGAAGAACATGTACATCTTCACTGAAGTCTATGAAATTTTATTTTGCAACCTTTGTGCACAAGCTTCAGGAGTGGTTGGCAAGGCTTGTAGAATTATAGATGTGCTTGAAGGATGATCAAGTAACGCAGTGGACACCAGAATTGATTCCATAGCTGGAAAGGATTGACAATACCATCACCCGTATTGTAGATCACTGGGTAGATAATGTGCTAGGATGATTCGTGACATATTTCATAGTTGATCAGTTCGTGTCCTAATTTGAGGTAGATCGGAGGTTCTTCAAGGGTTTTCAGGGTAAGTTATTGAAAAAATTTCCTTTTTTAATCAAAATATTATAGTGTGAAAAGGGTGTTCTATGAAGCCACACCGAGTGAATGACTTCTGATCTGAGTAAGAGTACAACACGAAGTAGTAGTTAGTACCGAACTAATCAAGAAGGAGATAGATCTGTCTACAGTCTGTTAAGAGGATTGGCTGCACATAGCCCTCCAACTACACCAGCTTCAAGTCAGCATAAGGGTAAGAACTCACCCATACCTCCACCGCCACCAGAAGACGATATGGCCATGCACATGAAGCTACCTACCTTCAAGGGTGTAGGGGATGAAGATATGGATTGATTTTTGTTTGTCGCGGAATTATTATGAGCTACGCAGAATGTGGCTACTGACATTATAAAGAGAGCGCAGCTATCACTCACCTTTGAAGGAAGGGCCTTGGATTGGTATATGGGGTACGTAGGACATCACATGAATCCATATATTCCAGAGATTAAGACATCGTTAAAACAACAGTTTCAGAAGCCTAAATCCTACTCCTAGATAGTGGTCGACTTGAAATACTTTAGACAGGGAACCACTCAATCGGCATGGGAAGCTGATCAACGGCTAAAAAAAACTATCAGATATGGGGAATTTCAGTATGATGATAGGTAGCACAAGGAATGGTTTATCACTATGCTACTGCCTCACTTGTGCAGTGTTGAAAATGCAGCAAGATGATGGAGCTTAGTGAAATGAAGTCGCCTTCACTAAGTGGGCCCGTAGGCAAATTCTGTCGCAAAGTCTATTTTTAGACTATGTCTATTTTTAGACATATGGAGCATGGTTCGGGGATTCCAGTATGAGATTCTTGGAGCATTGGTCATGTTGGTAAAAATGAGTGGGACACATTTGTGACCCCTACCTCGATCAAAAATCGAAGTCTGAACCCACAGGCCTCTCACTTAAATGGGGAGTCAAAATATTATTTACCACGCTAAATAATATTTGGACTTATAAACTTGAGTTTACTCTGAGCACTTCCGGTCGAGCCTTGGAAGTGGCTCCATGCTATGGCAGGAGGTGCGCTATTCCCCAAGTTTTGATGGCATCAATATGGTTGAATTCAGTTAGGACCCCGATGTGGTGGAGTTAATGAGACAGATAGTGGAGTTGTGTTGTGTTTATTTTAGTTGAACTAGTTGAGATTAGTTTAACTAGCTAATCAATTAGTTATGAGTGGAGTGAATTAAATATTATTTAATTCATTAATTAGTAACTCATTATTCAACTCAGAACACATCCCGATTCTGATGCGTGATCATTCAATGGAGAGGAATTCCGATGAAGGTAGATGAAAGGGTGAATTAATATCGATGGCGACACTCAGTTGTGCATGAGATTGCACCACGCATTGACCCATGATTATTTAGCATTTGTAAACAAGGAGGTCGGGAACCTTGGATCTCTATATAGACAGGCCTGGATTGCGCAATAGAGGCAAGGCAATTGGCGGTGAGTTTTGAACCAGTAACCTGTTCAAAACTGAGCTAGATTGTGTGTAACTTCATGAGATAGTACTGAGTACTTGTGAGGAGTATTGTACTGAGTTTGTTACATGATTTCTCCATTATAATATACACAATAACTGCGGGGTTTTCAGCTATAAGCTTTCCCCATACATACTGTGTTAATGTGTATGATGATTTGATGTGTTATCGCTTGATTTTATTTCCGCATGTTTGATGATCTGAGTGGAAGAGATTATGTGTTGCATATAAATTCGAATTTTATGTGATAAGAATAGTCTCGGTGTATAATTAATCATTATTCAGTAAATTTCTACATGGTATCGGAGCTATTGAAGCAAATATTGATCATCACAGTGATTACAAACTTCTTTCGGTAGACAGAGTCTGCATGCGGGCCAGGTAGCCTCCAGATTCATCTTTCTTCGGAAATTGAAAGGTCTGGTAAATGCCCCTTGTAGTCAATCTCTGTGCTAGAAATAATTTGTTCTCACAGATCTAGAGTGGCTGAGCTTTGAGGTGGAATTCGAAATTTTGCAGCAATTTTGTTTTCTTGGTGCCAGTGTTGAAAATGTCTTTCAACGGTTTGCGACTCGAATATGCTCTTGAAGGCAGTTCGAATTATGTTGCATGGAAGGATCGCATGAAAGCAGTATTAGAAGATAATGGTCTGAAGGAGTTCGTAGATACGGATGTCCAAAAGCCCACTGATGCAGTTGAAGTCGAAGCATGGCAAAAGAAGATGGCGAAATGTCGAAGGATCCTGTTGGAGGGCGTCAAGGATCATATTGTATCCAACCTGCATGGAAAGGCTACTCCATATTTAATGTGGAAAGCTTTGACGGATCTATTCCAGAGTAAGAGCGACCAAAGGAAGCTGGCACTCAAA